>JAJONR010005615.1:0-48679 GCA_029582245.1 Solanum etuberosum | reverse complement strand
ATGAAAATGAATTGATGAAGCATAGACGAAGGATAATGATCCTATTTTCCCTCTGCTTTCTGTTTTTCTCTTTTTTACTGCTCAAATTCGATCAATAAAGAGAGTTTGCAAAATGCATCATTTAACCCACAAGCAAACCATGCTTTGCTTCATAGTAGAAACAAATGACTCACATGCCTAGAAAAAATATTAAACTCAAAAGGAAATGTAGAAAAAGAAGTTGTAGAAATGGAACCTTTACAGATTCAAGAAGAAAAAAAGACAAAAACGACATGAATTGATGAAGCATGGGTGAAGAATAATTGTAGTAGTCAAATACCAAATGACCCTACACATCCATTTTCTCTTTTTTCTCTCGCATTGTATTCAAATTGAATAAATCAAGAGAGTTCGTAAAGCGCACATATCTGCAGAGTGCATCTTTGCACCGCACCCACGAGCCAACAACCCATCACTTCATAGTAAAAGTAAATGACTCACATACTTAGAATAAAATGTAAAGTAGGAAAAATAGAAATCAAAGTTACAGAAGAGGAAGTGTGACAAATTCAAGAAAAGAAGACAACAACAATAATGAATTGATGAGAATAATCTTAGTAGTCAAGTATCAAATGATCCTATTTTTCCTTTTGCTTTCTCTTTTTTCCCATCCTTATTGGTAAAAAAACAACAAATCAAGAGATAGTGAACACGTTTCAAAGTGCATTGCTTCTTCATAGTAGAAGAAATTTACTCACATACTTGGAATAAATAGGGAAAAAAAAGTAAATTAAGAAAAAACAGAAGTTGTAGAGAAGGAACAATTACAAATTCGAGAAATTCAAGAAGAGAAAACGAAAAAGAATTGATGAAGAGTAGACGAAGGATAATGATCCTATTTTTCCCTCTGTGTTTTTCTCTTTTTTACTGCTCAAATTCAATCAATAAAGAGTGTTTGCAAATTGCATCATTTAACCAACAAGCCAACAATCCTTCGCTTCATAGTAGAACCAAATGACTCACATGCTTAGAAAAAAAATTTAACTTAAAAGGAAAGGCGGACAAAGAAGTTGTAGAAGAGGAACCTTTACAGATTCAAGAAGGAAAGAAGACAAAAATGACAATGAATTGATGAAGCATGGGCGAAGAATAATCGTAGAAGTCAAATACCAAATGACCCTACCTCTCCATTTTCTCTTTTTTTTCTCTTGTTTTTTAATCAAATTGAATAAATCAAGAGAATTCGTGAAGTGCGCATTTCTGCAAAGTGCATCTTTGCACCAACTATCTAACAACCCATTGTTTCTCACAAAATGTAAAGTAAGAATAATAGAAATCGAAGTTATAGAAGAGGAACTGTTACAAATTCAAGAAAAGAAGACAACAACAATAACGAATTGATGAGAATAATCTTAATAGTCAAATACCAAATGATCCTATTTTCCCCCTTGTTCTCTCTTTTCCCCCCATCCTTTATGATTAAAAAAAACAACAAATCAAGAGAGTTTGGAAAGTGAACATGTTTGCAAAGTGCATTGCTTCACCATCAGCCAACAAGGCAACAACCCTTCGTTTCATAGTAGAAGAAAATTACTCACATACTTGGAATAAAAAAGAAAAAAGAGTAAATTCAGAAGAATAACAGAAATAGAAGTTGTAGGCGAGGAACCCTTACAAATTCGAGAAATTCAAGAAGAGACAACGAAAATGATTTGATGAAGCATAGACGAAGGATAATTTTAGTCTAATACCAGGTGATCCTATTTTTCCCTCTGTTTTCTCTCATTCTCTTTTTTACTGCTCAAATTCAATCAATGAAGGGAGTTTGCAAAGTGCATCATTTGACCCACGAGCCAACAATCCCTTGCTTGATAGTAGAACCAAATGACTCACATACTAAGAAAAAAAAATTCTAAAAAGAAAATTAGAAAAAGAAGTTGTAGAAGAGGAACCTTTAAGATTCAAGAAGAAAAGAAGACAACAATGACAATGATCTGATGAAGTATAAGCACAGGAAATGTTAAAATTAAAATAGAATAGATAAAGCATAGGAGAAGAAAAATCGTAGTAGTCAAATACCAAGTGACCTTATTTTATCCCTCTGTTTTCACCTTTTTCTATCCTTTTTGATCAAATTGAAAGAATCAAGAGTGTTGGCAAAACACACATTTATGTAAAACAAACAGTTGCATTCACTTACCTTGATCAAAATTTCAAGAGATGGCCAAGGATTAATTTTAGTTCTGGGTTGGGGGGACGAGATGAGTTGGAGTCTCTACCTGCCAAAAGCTGAAGAAAACTATCGCTTTGATGCAGATGAACTGTGAAAGTGGTTTGTGCGGCTGCAGTTCCTTTGAGAAAACATGGTAGAAAACAACCAAGGAGTACATGGCCATTGAGAATGATGGTAAACGTCCAGCTGAGCCAACTCGGATACAACCCAAGAATCTGTAACGTGATCATCAAGATAGAGCATGCTGGACGGATGATGACAAACTGCCATGTCCAATGCTTGAGAAGTTTCAGTGTCCGGTGATCTAAGCGAGCAGTGCAAGGCAACATTTGGCAGAAAGAACATTAGATGCATCGTGACAATCCACCATACTAATATTAATTTATCAATCATTCTATTGAAATAGAGTAAGAAAGGCATAAGCACAATTAAACAACTGACAAAATTAGGAAGACAAACTTCAACCTAATTTCTCACATCACCCAGATTATAAGAAAAATTACGTAAGTGTTAGCAAGCCAAGCCTCCAAGTCATCCAAATAAAAAAATTTCTTGAAAATTCTTGAAAAACAAAAAACAACCCAAACCATTACACAGCAAATTGAATAAATACAAAAAATACCCATATCCTTTTGACTTGTAGGGAACCGGCAATTTAACAGGAATTTGATTTAAAATCAAGATTCAAGGGACATGTTGAACTTTTAGTTAAAAATACAGATTTTACAATTGGCTTGAAAAACAAAAAACAACCCAAACCAATACACAGCAAATTGAATAAATACAAGAAATACCCATATCCTTTTGACTTCTAGGGCACCAGAAATTTATCAAGAAAGTACAAAAAATACCCATATAGAATAATCAAGATCCGCATAAACCAAGCAAGAGGGGAAGAAGATGGTAGAGAAGTTATCATCAAGCACACCCAAAACACAAAAACAAAGAAGGAATCAAGCATTAATTAAAGTTATAAACAAACAAATTGAGTGTTTGTAGAAATTCTTGCACTACTTACAGTAAAATAAATCAAGAATGAAGATGAGTGACAACAAATTCGTGCGGAGTATTGTGAATCTACTAGTAAATTTGCTTTCTAATTTCAACTTAGTGAGAGCACTTGTCATCAAACATAATTTAACTATGGATTTGGCACTTATATATATAGAGAGTATATTTGATTTCAAGAATAGAGTATAAATACACGTTTTAACACGCGGTATTTTTTTGTTGATGTTTTTACCTTCTATTTGATAGTATTTAATACTATATAATATAACTTAAAATAAATGGATAAATATCATTTCTATAATTTTATTTTATATAAAAATAAATGTTTTACAAATAGATAATTTTTGTGTTTTATTTTAATGACCTTTTTAAATACATATTTTAACTTTTATAATATCATTTTTATTTTCTTACTTCTTCAATATTATGATACTTATTTTTAAAATTTATATTATGAACTTATCTCTAAATTGAAATTGATTTAAGATTTTTTTAGTAATCAAATAAATTTTAGAATTCAACGACAATAATACTCGGTGAAATTTCACAAATAAGGTCATGGAGGTAGAGAGACTATTCTCGAAAAATCATCAGCTCAAATGCAACAAATTCAGGTGTAAAAAGAATAATAACAAGTAAAAGGTAAGTAATAAGATTATCTATGTATATCTCAAATCAATAGATAATCTTTTAATAAAAAAAATTTAAACTTAAATACACATATTTATTTACATATACATACTCAATTAATGCATTATTAAGATAACAGTCATAATATGTAAAATTGTGAATATATACCCCTTCAACTCTTTACCTATTTGGTCCCCCATTTTGTCTGATTCAATCTACCTTATATATATTAGCTTCTTGAATTTTGACATTTTACTCTTTGTTTCATAATTTTTAGGCTAGCTCTTGAAATTTTAATCACTACTAGAGACATCACTTGAATACAATCTTGGTAATACATAGCCATCATCACCTCAATGACTCCAAACTTATAGTCCAAAAAATTATGGGGAGAAAACTAATAAAGATTCACCTTTTTTCAGTAACAACACATACTAAGGACAAAAATCATCCTTACAACAATTATTGGTCCAAAAGTATTATTGGATGTTATAAAGTCACTGCTCTATTCTTGTTTTTGTGACCATACAGCTGAACTATGGAAAGCAAGAAATTGTTGTTGGTAATAATTTTGTTTATGCTTTTAGTTTTTGAAAGAGGGGCGTCAACGACAGTTAGTTATGATCACAAGGCATTGGTTATTGATGGAAAGAGGAGAATTCTGCAATCAGGATCAATACATTATCCAAGAACTACACCTGAAGTGAGTGTTTTCTTCTTATATGGCAATGTGGGGTCTTTTCTTTTCTTCTTGATTTTCATTTTGACAATATGTAACATGGATTATAAAGGGGCTCTCTTGTTGAATGTAGATATGGCCAGAGATCATTAGAAAGGCTAAGGAAGGCGGATTGGACGTGATAGAGAGTTATGTTTTCTGGAATTATCATGAACCTGTCAAAGGAGAGGTATGAAGTCATTTCAATTTTGTGTTTTTACGCGAGTTTGATTGGTCTCCCTTACGATGCTCACTAGTTGGTATTTATCTATCAGTTAGCACATATAAAGTTGTTTTACCTCATTTGGGGCAATGCAATTATTTGTTAAGACATAGAGAGAGCAGTGTCAATTGTAGTTATCACTTCCTTCTCTTGCAGTACTACTTCGAAGGCAGGTTTGACCTTGTACGGTTTGTGAAGACAGTACAAGAAGCTGGCCTATACGTGCATCTCCGAATAGGTCCATATGCCTGTGCTGAATGGAACTATGGGTTAGTTCATCACAGCAAACTCATTCTTATTTTTATCATGTACATCCTAACAGGGTCTTAACTTTTCGTTTTAATATCTCTGTCCTGTTCTATGAGCAGGGGCTTCCCTATGTGGCTACATTTTATCCCTGGAATACAGTTTCGAACAACAAATGAACTTTTTAAGGAAAGTGGTGACCAGTAATCATGTTGCTTTGGAGGATAATTATCTAAAGATACCATGTTCTCTTTTCAATTATTTGGTCCTATTAAATGTTCAATAGTTGAAGAAACCTGTATTGTTTTCAATGCAGAATGAAATGAAACTTTTTCTTGCCAAGATTGTTAATCTTATGAAGGATGAGAACCTCTTCGCTACACAAGGAGGTCCAATTATTCTGGCTCAGGTTGTTTAATCCTCTCTTCTTTTTTGATAGTTCACCATGTAACTTCTTCTTGTTACCAATTTTGTGATGATGGATGTCTTTGTGGTAGTTTAGATCTTCTTCCTGGATTGTACACTCTTATTACTTGATAGTTCACCTTCCTCTTTTTCAATTCTAGTTGTCCCTCTTTTTGTGTTAATCAGTGATCTATCATCTTAACAGGTAGAAAATGAGTATGGAAATGTTGAGTGGGCATATGGAGTCAGCGGAGAGCTATATGTAAAATGGGCTGCAGAAACTGCTGTTAGTCTTAATACGACTGTTCCTTGGGTGATGTGTGCACAAGAAGATGCACCTGATTCAGTAGTAAGTATTTGTGGTATTCATTTGCTGTATATCAGAAGCATTTTTGTTAGCTATTGGATATTAGTATGTTACAAAATACAGTCATCTCAAGACCCTTTTGAACTAAACTTCCTGCTGATGTTACCATTGATAGTTTTGCTTCTTAAATCAACAGTGAAAGACTCTTAAATTAGTGAAGTGATAACTGCAAATATGTTGATTATGCAGATAAACACATGTAATGGATTCTATTGTGATCGCTTCACTCCAAATTCCCCATCCAAGCCAAAGATGTGGACAGAAAACTACGTTGGATGGTAAATCTTCTTCCTTTTTATTATCATGAGGAACTCTGACTCCTGACATGTTCTTTTCCTTCATCACTTGCAAGGTGTTGTTTTGTTTTGCAGGTTCCTGGCATTTGGTTATCCTGTTCCTTATCGACCTGTTGAAGACTTAGCTTTTGCTGTTGCACGTTTTTTTGAAACTGGTGGTACATTTCAAAATTATTACATGGTAAATGCATGTTGATATTCACATGTTGTTCTTGATCTTGTTACTTCTGGGATTAGTTATGCCATCTATTTTGTTTAGTATTTTGGTGGCACCAATTTTGGTCGAACAGCAGGAGGTCCTCTAGTAGCAACAAGCTACGACTATGATGCCCCCATAGATGAGTATGGTATGATATCTTAAATATAAGAGGAAACCTTTGATCTATTTAAGCATCTCCTGAAGCTGCTTTCTTAGGGTTCTTCTAATCTAATCGAACGTACTTGATACAGGTTTCATAAGTCAGCCAAAGTGGGGCCACCTACGCGACTTACACAAGGCTATAAAACATTGTGAAGAGTATTTGGTCAATGCAGATCCAACTCATTTGTCCCTTGGTCTGAAACTTGAGGTAAATGACACATAGTGAGATGTCTTCGGTCCAGATGTCAGCTGTTTAATAGATTAGAGGTAGATAACACAGAAATTTTAATCTAAAAAGCGTGAAGAAAGTGTACCTGATGCCTAACTCATCCCAAGAAGCTAGCTAAAAGGTGAGGATTGTCCAAGTCCGTATAAGAGAACTTCAGCTCATACGCTTAACCGATATGGGATTCTAACACCTCCTGCATGCTAGATATCTTATTTTTCATCATTAGATATCTGAATTAGCTTTTTTGTCAGCCTATGAGTAACTATATTCTTTAATGTTGGACCAATGTCACTTGTTCTTTTAATTTTGACTCATCAGAAATATCTAACAGGCACATGTATATTACAAAAGCTCCAATGACTGTGCAGCTTTCCTTGCTAACTATGGTAACAGTTCAGATGCAAATGTTACATTTAATGGGAAGTCATATTTTCTTCCTGCTTGGTCTGTTAGCATCCTTCCAGACTGTAAGAATGTCATATTCAACACGGCGAAGGTACTGCAGTCCTACTCAACTTTCAGATTTGATCTGTTTGGAGGATCCCCTCTATGATTTTGGATGCTATTATGGCATCGTACGAGCAATGATAGATTTCCATATCTGTTCCACTAGAAATGCATAGAATATCTATTTTTTCTTGTTACATGAAACTCTGAAAGAATAACTCCTCCTTAAGAAGCTTTACTGAAGTCTATTTTGCCTTAATTTTTGCTACTGCTATCTAACAATTTTTTTTGCCTCTACTCATAATGAAAAAAAGGTTGTTTCACAAAAAACGACAGGAAGTACAGCATTTACTCACAACACAGTTACAATTGAAAATTCGATGGAGTCAGATCCTTGGGGCTGGTACAAAGAAAAAGTTGGTATCGCGAATAGTCATTCCTTTGCATCACCCCGCTTACTAGAGCAGATAAATACAACAAAGGATACCAGTGATTTCCTTTGGTATACAACAAGGTAAATTATTTTTCCTTCACTTGTCATTGTTATGTTACATTTCTTTACGGAAGAAGCTGATCTGAAGATGCTAATATTTGGCTTCCATGAAAAACTAAAGGGCATACCGCACCTTGGTTCTCTGGTTTAATCATTTGTTCAATATGATAAGCTATTTACTTCATTGATGTAATATCTCTAAGTTGCTTTTTCTTTCTCTTGCCAGTATAAATGTGGAGGAGAACATTAAGAAGAGAAAAGCCAAAGAATTGCAGTTAATGATTGGAAGCTTAGGACATGCAGCTCTTGTTTTTGTAAACAAGAAACCAGTTGGTAACTATCTCATCTAATCTCGTCTTCTTTAACCGTGTTTAATAACTTAGATAGGAACTCCAACGTGATCTTAACAACAAAGTAATAGTGTACTTTTCTGATCGATTAAGTTTTTTGATGAGGCGGTTCACACAACTCAACGGATCCAAGAAGAAGACTAATATGCTTCAGTTTTTACCTTGAACATTACTTAAGACTACAGATAAGTGCTAAGATAGCTGATTTGGTGCCTTCTTTAGGATTTGGCTACGGTAATCATGATGATGCAAGCTTTGTGCTAAGTAAAAAAATCCATCTTAAGCAAGGAAACAACACAGTGGACATATTGAGCATGATGGTTGGTTTGCAGGTAAGTCCATCTCAGTAAATATCCTTTTCCAATGCTTTTCCTGTTGAAGCACATATTATTGAATTTATTTTCAATCTTGAATGTTATTGCTTCCACTTCAATTACATTAATTCTTACTCATTTTTCATGTGATTCTCCAGAACTATGGACCATGGTTTGACATCTCTGGAGCAGGGGTATTTTCTGTTATCTTCAGTGATTTGAAGAATTCAAAGAATTTTTCTTCTACAGAATGGATCTACCAGGTTGTTGATGTGACAAACAAATCCTTTATTATGTCCATGTCATGCAGTCTGTATTATTCTCATTTTATTATGATTTCACCTTCCCAACTATAAAATTAAGAGTATAAGTAATTCAAATGCCAAAAAGAAACTCTATGAGTACTTAAACCAAACTAGGTAATATGCAAAGGGACAAAGGAAGTAACAAGTCAGTGAAAATCTAATAAAGATGTGTGACAGTATCTTCTAACAAGAACATTAGAGGACTTTGTGAAAAGGCATAATGAAGCAGCATAACTATTGGTATAAATTTGAAGACTTTCTTTTCGTTTTCCGGATTCTCTTTGGGGGTGATTCATTTTCGTTTCTGTAATCTCAGAAGGTTATGGCTTTGTTGTTGTAAGATCACAAGGATAACATGAGACTTGGCTTATTTTCAGGTAGGACTAGAAGGTGAGTATCTTGGCCTTGATAAAGTTAGTCTTGCAAATAGTTCGCTATGGATTCACGGGAGTTCTGTCCCAATAAATCAGAGTCTGATATGGTACAAGGTGTGTAGAATTGCTTGGCTCACTTGTTTTATGTCAACTGCTTATCATTTAGGTACCTTTCTTCCGACAACAAAAGAAAGAAGTACCTTTCTAGGAATAGAGTGGCAGTTAATGTCAATGCTGGTGCTAAGATAATTTGTTGCATCTGTTGTATTCTTGTCTTGATTCTGGATATCTTGTTTTCAGACTAGCTTTTCTCCTCCTGAAGGAAGAGGTCCTGTATCGCTAAATCTGTTCAGTATGGGTAAAGGTCAGGCATGGGTAAATGGGCAGCATGTAGGGAGATACTGGTCTTCTTATCGTTCACCCTCAACAGGCTGTTCTGATAATTGTGACTACAGAGGAGCTTATGATTCAAGGAAATGTTTGAAGAAATGTGGTCAACCTGCTCAAGTGTTGTGAGTAGATAGCTTTGGCTAGCATATTTTATTCTTGATGCTTTGCATTGTCATGATCCTCCTTGCAAATTGATTTCACTGAGTACTAACCATTAAGCCTTCATATAGGTACCATGTACCACGCAGTTGGTTAAAGCCTGGAAAGAACCTGCTTGTGCTGCATGAAGAGCTTGGTGGTGACCCTTCAAAGATATCTTTCTCAACGCGATCTGGGCAAAAAAATTGTGCTCATGTATCTGAGTCAGATCCTCCACCTGTTGATACTTGGAAGTCAAACAAAGATCTTACGTCTCAAGAACCTTCATTGCAACTGAATTGTGAACAAGGATGGACTATCACTGCAGTTAACTTTGCTAGCTTTGGAACTCCTACAGGAGATTGTGGAGCATTCATTAAAGGGAGTTGCCATTTGGATGTGTTATCAATAGTTCATCAGGTAATGTTACTAGCATTTCTTCATTTGTTCTGAAAGTATTGGTGATGAGTCCAGAAAATTCCCATATACTACTCAAAGTATTGTCATCGGAGCTTGAACTAAGACTGTATTGTGTACACCTTATGAAATAACTTCAGATCCCACATTGGTTGAGTGAGATAATCCTCGTATCATGAGCTAACTTTTGGGATTGAGTTAAGCTTAGTGTTCAATTTTCTTCGCATGGTATCACAGCCAGACCTATTGATTCTTGTTTCCTTCACGAGCTACCTTTTGGGTTTGAGTTAAGCCAAAGTCCATTTTCTCGTATGGATGGATCTGAAAATTTTGAATGACTATGCAGGGGTGTGTGGGCAAGTCAGGATGTTCCATTCCTATCACCATGGCTAAACTTGGTGACCCATGTCCTGGAGTACAAAAAAGTCTGGCTGTTGAAGCTTTTTGCAGTGTTTGAATCTTCAAACTCTATGGCCCTGGTAGGAGGTGCAGTCATTGGATTAGCATGGTAAACCTTCTTGTCAAATTTTCTGCTTCTAGCAATCAAAGGTACTGGTCTTTATTTTAACCAGAGCCAGCTTGCGTGTGCAATTTGTAATCTATGTACTTCAGTACAGCCCTAGTCTTGATGATCCAAAAGAATATTATAAGGCAACCTTTGCTCTTTTTTCAGCTCTGTGTTTATGGCTTTTGTTCTATTACTGGAATGACATGCAATAGACAGGAAATTGGAAACAACAACTAAACAAGTAGGGTAAAGATGGACTCAAACACCAGCAAGGGTGACCAAGTTGGTTGAGAAGGGGATCTCCCAAATGGAGGGGGGTGGGGGGGTTCTCAAGTTCGAAACCCTGCATGCTTTCTCAGTCGAGCTCGTCGCACGGAGCTTGTCTAGTGCAATTGTATGGTTTGCAAGCTATTATACTGGAGTGGGATTTACCCTGTGTACACTTGAAGGGTAGCAACTGCGGGTTCCCTAATCATAAATGTTGTAGTAGGGACTCTACTTTGAGATCTCCAGATTAAGCGCACAGCCATAAATTTAGGAACCAGTAAAAAAAGCACATCAATTTCATGTAAAACAAATGGAAAATGGGAAATCATAAAAAGGTTGTGTACAAGGAAATCTCTCTTTTACAACATTTAAACAGTAAGCAGAATCTTTCCAATGTGCTTGCCGCTTTCCATTAACTGGTGAGCCTCAGCAGCTTCTGCTAAGGGGAAGTACCTGTACACCAACGGTTTCACCTTGCCTGCTGCAATTGCAGGCCAGACATTTTTTTCCACTTCTCTCACAATTTGAGCTTTGTTTTTTGCGCTTCTACCACGCAAGCCAGCTGCTGTAGAAAAGTCACAAATTGACATAAAATCTACTGAACGCAATTCAAAATGAGGTCCATGTCATTCAGAGAAATAATCCATGAGACTAGCTTTCAATAATCCAAAAGGAATTTTTTTTTTTCCTCCAATTGTCTATGCACTTAATTATGATAAGAGAACTCCCTCAAAGATATCAATGAAGTAGTCTTCAACTAAGAGAAGGATCAGTTAGAACATGGAGGGAATGGAGACGTTGGATAGGATTATGCGAGAATGAGAGAGCCATCTGCACTTACCCTGCACTGTCAAGCGTCTTGCTAACAAACAGCCAAGATTTACTTGTGTCACTGTTCCTCCCATAAAACCAATAATGAAGAGCCTACCATCAACATTGAGGCTGTCAAGGTTTTGTTGGAAGTATGGACCTCCTATATTATCTAGTATGACATCAACACCTATGGTGAACATTGAAATTAGAATATAATCAATGTAAGACATGAGAAGAAATTGAGTGGTTGTCCACTGGCCCCATGAGATATATGATAACCATCATAATTTTCTACAGAAAAATGCATATTCGAATTTTAGTTGATATTAGAAAGACCTAATTCCCAACTTGTTTTGAACAGAGGCGTAGTTGTTTATCAAAAAGACCTAAATTCTAATATAACATATGATGTTAAGATATGGCACCTGGGCCTAACTCAACCCAAAAAGCTAGCTCATGAGGGGAGGTTTGTCCAAGTCCATATATGGAGACCAAATTCCCATCCCTCTACCGATGTGGGACATCTTAACATATGATGCCTATGAGAATGATTACCTTTCCCTCCTGTTTCTTCCTTGATGCGTGTAACAAAGTCTTCAGTTTTGTAATTGATGCAAACATCAGCCCCGAGTTCTTTGCATGCAGCAAGTTTTTCCTCACTTCCTGGTTAACAGGATTTGACATGGTTAGCCAAATGATTTCAGTTTCATAATGAGATAAGATATCCTCATGAACCTGCTGTGATGAAAACTTTGACCCCAATGCACTTAGCCATTTGAATGGCAAAGGTACCAATTCCACTTGAGCCTCCATGAATCTGAAAGTAACACATGTAGTTATTAGTCATTTCACGTACTTGATCTTAGTCCGCGGGTATCCGGGATATAAAGATTCAATTGTGAACATACTACCCAAAGGATTCTGCCAATTGACTAAATGGCTGATATTCTGCATAGATAAAAGAAAAAGGAACTACTGATAAACAACAAATTGTATGGTCTATTTAATCACCAGAAACGTTTCATCCGAGGAAAGCCGGCTCGTCATGAAAATGGTTGACCAAACAGTACATGCCACTTCAGGAAAGCTAGCTGCATCTTGTAAAGAAACACCTGGTGGAATAGGAAGAACTTGTTCAGTAGGTACAGCTACTTTCTCCGCATAACCTCCTCCACCAATGAGAGCACATACCTATTATCTGAAGATTTTATATCATCAATGAACTAAACAAAACTCCCTTTCAAACAATATATAGAAATGTACTCTCCAAATCCACACAGAAAAAGAACATAAGCTCATAAAAACATCACTGTAATATCTCCTGCTAAGGCTTAACATTAAGAAAGATGATAATGAATAGATCATGGTTTTAAAACTCTTTATCTTTTCATTTTCTCATATTGAATTAAGAAAAAAATTGGTCTTGCAAACTATAAATTAAGATATTGGACAATATGAGATAAATTGTTTTATTTGATTCCAAAGTTTCTTCTTTTATTTGATTCCTTCTTCATCTATGCATTATCATATTTAATTGTATTTATGTTTTTCATTTTTATCGTCTTTCAAATTTCATGACATCATAATCGCATGACAAAATATATAACTATGAATATATGAAACCTGATCACCAATTTTCCAGCGAGTAACGTCCTTGCCGACAGCTTCAACAGTTCCAGAACATTCAAGACCTGGATATTCACTTTCTCCTTTATGGGGTGGATGTTTACCTTGGCGTTGAAGGGTGTCAGCTCTATTAATGGCAGTAGCTGCAATTTTAATCAAGATTTCATCATCTTTGATTTGTGGGTCTTCCACTTCTTGAAGCTTCAACACCTCTGGACCACCAGGCCTTGTGATTACTACAGCCTTCATCCTTCGTTAATCACAATCAATTTTATCACTTAGTTAACAAGGTTTTGGGGAGAGTTGGAGAGATTTACTAGACTTTATTGCATACATAAAGGAGTAGTAGAGTAGCACATGTAGTGTAGCAGATGAGCTGCTCCACCACTCTCGAGTTCGAGCCTGGATATGAAAAAATCTGTTTTAGAGAGTGTTTTCTTTCTAATGTGGCCCTATACAAAGCAAATTCAAAATAGTAAAACTAGCTGCCGAACTAGAAAATTCAAAATAGTTGGACTAGTCGCCGAACTAGAAAAAAAAGAAAAAGAGAGTAGTAGAGTAGGAGTATTTTGTTTCTATTCTTGTTCTTGAAAGCTATATGTTCTGTCTAGTTGCAACATCACCTCTATCTATAGTTTCTTTTAATAATAACAACAAAAAAATAAAGTTAAAGATAAAGATAAGAGTATTGATTTACATTATAAAAAATTAATGCAAAATTAAAGTTAAGTGGATATTATTGAAAAAAACATGAAAATATTGTAGGGATAAAGATTGGTAGTTCAAATTTGTTTTAAAAAATACTTTCAATTTCAAACATATACGTCTATAACTTCAGGTATGATTGTCAAAAAATTAAACTTGACAGGTAAAATTTCAGACAAAAATCTCAAAAACTTGCTACCAAACTTGTAAAGACTCTACTTTGAGATCTTCCAGATTAAGCACCCAGCCATCCTCCCACGAATCAGTAAAAAAAGCAAATCTATTTCACGCAAACAAAAAATGAAATGTGGTAAACCTTAAAAAGGTTTTGTTTTATTGGAACATTGCAAAGTATAATACATGCAGCAGAGGTTTGGGCGGGGGGGGGGGGGGGGTTGACTGGCTGTAAGTACAGGCTATTTTTATACTAAGAACAAGAAAATCTCTCTTTTACGACATTTAAACAGTAAGCAGAATCTTTCCAATGTGCTTGCTGCTTTCCATTAACTGGTGAGCCTCAGCAGCTTCTGCTAAGGGGAAGTACTTGTACACCACCGGTTTCACCTTGCCTGCTGCAATTGCAGGCCAAACATTCTTTTCCACTTCTCTCACAATTTGAGCTTTGTTTTTTGCGCTTCTACTACGCAAACCAGCAGCTGTAGAAAAGTCACAAATCGACATAAAAACTACTGAAACACAATAAAAAATGAGGACCATGGCATTCATTCAGAGAAAAAATCCATGAGACTAGATTTCAACATTCCAAAAGAATTTTTTCTCTCCAATTGTCTATGCACTTTGAAAAGAGAACTCCCTCAAAGATATCAATGAAGGATTCTTCAACTAAGAGAAGGATCAGTTAGAACATGGAGGGAATAGACACCTTGGATAGGATTATGCAAGAATGAGAGAGCTGGACTAATAATTTCCATATTTCAAAATTAAAACTAACCATAACAAGTACCCGGGAGGAAGAGGCCGAAATTTGACCAAGTAGACGAAGAATTACTAAATGAGGATTGCAAAGAAGAGATATAGCTCAACTTCACATGAAAGATGAATCACCTTCTATTTTTTTATTTTTTTGAGAAGGTAAATATATGTAAAATGAATCGTAATATTTCAGTTCTCCTGATATTAAATTGAGACCTATACCATCTAATAAAAGCCAGTAATATCAGTGGAAGCTTGTGCTGTTTTGCTTCTGTTACACTATCTTATCTTTCCCTTCCTGAAATAAATTAAAGTAGGTCAAGTCACCAGATTATTATAAACCATGGTTGGTGGTTGGAAGCCAGGACTGTTTATGAGATGACTGAGGCTGATTACTGCAAGGAACTAAAGCTACGGGAGGAACAGCAGTAGAAGTGAAGTGAGGGAAAGTAAAGAGGACAAAAATAAAGGAGCATGATAGGATATGTGAGAGAGCCTTATAAAAATGGAAGAAAGATACAAAAACATGGTTTCCACATGTCACAAAAGTAAGCTTCTCACTCTGTCAAAATAAGGGATATCAACGAGGCAAATGAACACCGAGACTTCAAGACAGTTCATTAGCGAAGTGGAGAACGCTAGGATCTGGATACACACACACACACATGAGAGAGAGAGAGAGAGAGAAACTTGCTTTATATAAGCTTCATTGAAGTAGAAGCAATCGCATGTAACAAAAAAGGTGCAGCATAAAGAGAAGTTAGAGAATATTAAGGTCAGGGTAAATTAAGATTGCTTCATTTCTTGTGCACCTATTCTTAGAACTGCAGCTGCAATTGATAACCATTGCTTCCCCATGGAATTAACCAACTGAATCTACACTCTAAGCCCAACTGAACACTAGACCTAAGAAGTCATCTATTGGCATGTGCAACTATATGAATACATTCTCCACCCCACTCATTGAGCTAGTTGGGGTGGGGTGGGAATAGAAAGAAACTGGAATTACAGTAGAGTGTCTTGAGATATCTCTCTTCCAGTTGACTAACAGCATTCTTGTTCGACTATTTGGTCAGACAAGTTCACCATATCAAGTTTAAGAATATATTTCACAGAAAAGTTCACTCCAAATATATCAGAGCACATCTGCACTTACCCTGCACTGTCAGGCGTCTTGCTAACAAACAGCCAAGATTTACTTGTGTCACTGTTCCTCCCATAAAACCAATAATGAAGAGCCTACCATCAACATTGAGGCTGTCAAGGTTTCGTTGGAAGTATGGACCTCCTATATTATCTAGTATGACATCAACACCTGTGTTGAACATTGAAATTAGAATATCACCAATGTAAGACATGGGAAAAAACTGAGTGATTGCCCCCTAGCCCCATTAGATATATGATAACCATCATAATTTTCTACAGAAATATGCATATTCGAATTTTAATTGATATCACAAAGACCAAGTTCCCAAGTTGTTTGGAACTGAGGCGTAGTTGTTGCTTGTTTATCAAGAATACCTAGTTTCTAATATAATAAATGATGCCTATGAGAATGATTACCTTTCCCTCCTGTTTCTTCCTTGATGCGTGTAACAAAGTCTTCAGTCTTGTAATTAATGCAAACATCAGCCCCGAGTTCTTTGCATGCGGCAAGTTTTTCCTCACTTCCTGGTTAACAAGATTTGACATGGTTAGCTGAATGATTTCAGTTCCATAATAAGATAAGATATCATCATGAACCTGCTGTGATGAAAACTTTGACTCCAAGGCACTTAGCCATTTGAATGGCAAAGGTACCAATTCCACTAGAGCCTCCATGTATCTGAAAGTAACACAGTAACACATGTAGCTATTAGTCATTTCACGTACTTGATCTTAGTCCACGGGAATCAGGGATATAAAGATTCAATTGTGAACAGACTACCCAAAGGATTCTGCCAATTGACTAAATGGCTGATAATCTGCATAGATAAAAGAAAAAGGAACTACTGCTAAACAACAAATTGTTTCAAAGAATAGCTATGGTCTGTCTAATCACCAGAAACGTTTCACCCGAGGAAAGCTTGCTCATCATGAAAATGGTCGACCAAACAGTGCATGCCACTTCAGGAAAGCTAGCTGCATCTTGTAAAGAAACACCTGATGGAATAGGAAGAACTTGTCCAGTAGGTACAGCTACTTTCTCCGCATAACCTCCTCCACCAATGAGAGCACATACCTATTATGTGAAGCTTTTACATCATCAATGCACTAAACAAAACTCCCTTTCAAACAATACATAGAAATGTACTCTCCAAACCAACAAAGAAAAAGAACATAAGCTCATAAAACACCACTGCAATGTCTCCTGCTAAGGCTTAACAGGAACTTAAAATTGTACTAGTTTCACTTCAGGAAGCTAATGGATTAACTGCTACCTTAACTAACAAGGGCTAGTCCGGAATCATTCAGGTTACTACTCAAGAAAATTCTTTCATCTTGAAACAAGAAGCCTTTTGTCCCTGATGGGCGGAGGTCATTTTGCACTCTACTCCTACTCCAGAACCCTTAATCTTTACTTATCAAGGTATAGACATTATTCCCCCCTCCTCGTACTTAATTATCACCACTTCCACCACTATTAAATTCTACCAAATTTCTGTCAAACAAAGCACCACAAAATGAAATGGAAATATTTTACTCCATACACAACAACAACAACTACTACCCCAAAATCTCAAGTAATATTTGGGGGAAAATTTGGCAAATAGTGTTTGTCCATGCAATTTGCCATTATTTGGCAAATATTTTTGGCAAATATCCCAAATTCCCAAATACTAGTTTTTTCTAGTATTTGGGCCAAATCTCATTATTTTGGATCTTTTAAGAATTGAAATTTTACACCAAACTTTTATCTTTTACAAAAACACCCTCTATAGTAGTTGTTTGTGTTGTATTACATAATTTTTTACGTGAACACCAAAGTGGTGATGAAATATTAAGTGAATATGAAAGTGATGATATGGTTGTTGATGAAAATGATGAACAATCGGCTCAGGGTAACAAAGTCATGTGCTTTGTCTACTTCACGATGTATGGAATGATGCATGTTGCACTCATTCCAAACTACCACATTGCTCCGGTGTCATGGACACTACTTGTTATTTGTTGCAACGAAGATCCAATTGACTTGTAATACAAACTTATGGTTAGTTTTGATAGTTTTTAAAACTTATGAGTATAAATCATATTTTTCTAAAAAAGTGAAATATGTTTCCCAGATTCTATGGCCAAACACATGGTGAAATTTCACCCAAATTTACACCCAAATAATATTTGCCAAGAATATTTGGAAATCTATGGCCAAACGCTAGCTAAGTGGAGTCAAGCTATATGAATCCTTTATCCATTCTTCTCTATTGCAGCTCATTATATTCCAATACTCATTAATGGTTCTCTAAATCTTACCTATTCCTCCTAACTGACATAGAAAACTCTAAACAAAAATAATCCATCCATTTCAATTTGTTTGTCTTACTTACATTTTTAGTACGTTTCAAAAAGAATGTCTTTTTTCCCTTGTTGGCAACTTTTAGTTCTAACTTTTTACAAGGCTTGCTAAGACCACAAGATTAAAAGACATTTTGGTACATTCTACATATTTTGGTTTAAAACCACAAAATTAAAAAATTCTCTTTACTTTCTTAAACTTCGTGCCAAGTATTCCTCCGTGTTCTGTTCTTAGCCAAGGCCGCATAGATTCCAAAGATTTAGCCATTTTCAGATAACTTCCTCCATGTCATAATACCCAACATTAAAAGGAAATATAACAATTCTACAATAACAAACAACAATTAAGCCTCAATTTCAAGAATAAAGTTGTCATCTTTTTTTAAAATGGAAATTGTAATCAGACAAACCTGGTCACCAATTTTCCAGCGAGTAACGTCCTTGCCGACAGCTTCAACAGTTCCAGAACATTCAAGACCAGGGTATTCACTGTCGCCTTTAGGGGGTGGGTATTTACCTTGCCGTTGAAGGGTGTCAGCTCTATTAAGGGCAGTAGCTGCAATTTTAATCAAGATTTCATCATCTTTGATTTGTGGGTCTTCCACTTCTTGAAGCTTCAACACTTCTGGACCACCAGGGCTTGTGATTACTACAGCCTTCATCCTTAATCACAATCAATTTTACTCACTGAGTTAACAAGGTTTTTGGAAGAGTTGTAGAGGTTTACACCACTTTCTTGTATTTTGTTTCTATTCTTGTTCTTGAAAGCTCTATGTTTTGTCTAGTTGCAACATCACCCATATTGTTTTTAATAATTAAATTCTACTCCTATTGTATTTACAACCAAAAAGAAAAAAGAAAAAAAAAAGAGAAGAGTATTCATTTAGGGCTAGTTTGGTTCGGAAACAATTAATTATCTTGAGATTAGTTATTTTAGTATTGTTATTCCATCCTTAATGTGGAGGGATAAAAATAATGGTACAATCCTACTATATATCTTCTATTTTAACAAAACATAGAATAAACTTATCCTAAAATTAATCTTGAGATTAGTTACTCGTTATCATTCGTATCATATGAGCCCTTAGATTCTAAAGAGAAATATAATTGAGTACGTAAACTTTTATTTTGTTGGTTAAATATGGATTTCCTGTCTTGTTTATTCCCTCTCCTGTTTCTCCTTTATCTACCCCAATTCAAACTAATTTTTTTAAAATAAAATTACATTATAAAAAATAGGATTTAAAATAGTATCGATTAACATAAAATAATGTAGAAATCTCATGTGTGATAATTTTTATATTTATCTCAAATTAGTGATAAAATTTCTGATTTATCATTAGAAACTCGTGATAATATTGCAAGAAAAATGTTATGTTTGGTAGTTTAAATTTTAGAAAAACTATTTTCAATTTCAAACATATACGTCTGAAACTTCATACACTATCGTCAAAATTTTAACTTTGACACCTCAAACTTCAGGCAAAAATGTCATAGGTTTGCTACAAAAATCAAATACAATAATTTTATATAAATAATCTTTACATTATCAATAACAATCCCTCACCCCACCACCAAACAAGAGAAGTCATATAAAGGATGCATACCAAACGCCAAGTAATATTTTCCAGGCAAGGCATTTTGGTTTGGCCATTTAACACTATTGGATGGCAGCAAGAAGAGGAAAAAAAAGTCTTCTATAACCAAAGTTTGTTCATTCTCCATTTGTGTGCAAATTGCACCTAGAGAAGAAGATAACATGTATCCAAAAGTCTAAGTTAAATGTTATACATAACTATATAAGAAGCATTAGATGAAGGATAATTTCCTACATCACTCACTACTTCTTTCATCATCCAAAAATATCAAAAAAATGAATCCATTTTGCTTTCAATTTGTAGCTATCCTTCTGTCATTGCTTAATACTATTATGGTACTAGAAACACAAGCAGCATATGTTAAACCTCAACGCGTCACGTGCTATAAACGTTATAGCAAATGTTATCTCAAGTACATAACTTGCCCTTCTGAATGCCCTGAAATTCACCCGAAAGATCCATATGCTAAAGAGTGTTTTCTTGATTGTTACTCTCCTAAATGTGAAGCAGTATGCAGAAGTAAGTATTTTAGACTCATTGTAGCTTAGCTATATTTTTTTGATCCTTTTTATCTGAAGTAACATTATGTTAATGAATTTTTGTACATATGTTACAGAACGAAAACCAAATTGTGATGGTCCAGGTGCAGCTTGTTACGATCCTCGTTTCATAGGTGGAGATGGGATTGTTTTCTACTTCCATGGCAAAAAAGATGAGCATTTCAGCATAATTTCAGATGTCAACTTTCAAATAAATGCTCGTTTCATTGGTATCCGTCCTGCTGGCAGATCGCGAGATTTCACATGGATTCAAGCTATAGGCCTCATGTTTGGCTCACATAACTTCACACTTGAAGCAACCAAGGCAGAAAATTGGGATCAAGAAACTGATCACTTGAAATTCACTTATAACAGGATGAGTTTAAGTGTTCCATTAGGCCACTCATCGGTATGGAATTCCCCTGACCAAAATTTTGAACTGGAAAGAACCTCAGCAACAAACAGTGTAAGAGTTACAATTCAAGAAATAATGGAAATCTCAGCTAATGTTGTTCCTGTGACAGAAGAAGAGGACGCGATACATAGTTATGGAATACCTAAAAATGATAGCTTTGCTCACTTAGAAGTGCAGTTCAGGTTGTTTGATTTGTCTCCAAAAGTTGAAGGCATTCTTGGCAGGACTTACCAGCCAAGTTTCAAGAATCCAGCCAAGTCAGGGGTCGATATGGCGGTTGTTGGTGGTGATGACAAGTACAAGACTAGTTCACTTCTATCAGCTGACTGCTACTCTTGTACTGTTTTCGCTCCTGGAAAAAAGGTTGCTGAGAGAAAATAATAAGTTCAATTCCATATAGTAGCAGCTTGTATTAGCATATATTGTTTGTTCTCATAAATCTCCCTTGTTTATCTATGTTGAAATCTAGTTTGCTTTGTTTTGAATAATGACAACATTTGACTCTTGATAACTAAAGGAGAGATTAGTAGAATAATTGATCTGTAGACACTGATTACTTGTTTTTCCAATTGAGGATTTTTATTCAATTTCAAAAAGAGTACAAATGATTTGAGGGACTGAAACTAATCATTTGTCTACAGTTATGAGCCCCTAATTAACCCCTGCTGGTAACTCAAACAACAGAACAATGTGAGACTATCCTTCGGGATGACTCAATTGGTTTGAAGGGTGGTTATCCACACGGAGATGACCCTGAATCAATCCCCCTCAATGCTTTCTGAGTCAAGCCTCTGGCATAGAACTTGCCTAGTGCGGTTTACCTCCCTTTGCAGGCTATTACACTGTGGGGTTTACCCAGAGTACTAATCATATTGTTTAAAAGATTAGTACAACAAAGTATGTTAATAAAATACTAATAATGGATTATACGGGGAGTAAAAAATTGTTTAATACGTCTCTCTTTAAACAATTATATAAACATGACACGAATCATATATCACATGGTATTCTTTTTCCTTAATCTTAGGTTAGTGTACCTAATTGCCAAGTACTAATAAAAGATTGGGTTAGATTTCTTTTATTTTCACCATACCCAAGATGACATGTGTAGTATGATAAAATCACAGTTTATAATATAGTTTTGGCCTTAACTTCATATATTGAAATTGATTACCCAATACACATTATCTTAGTATTAAAATAATAGAAGTTTGAAATTACCGCGTTTCTTAATTCAACAACTTTTGATTCTTATTAATATACTACATCTCTGACTCTTCAGTTCAGAACCATTTCTAGGGTTTATTCTTGAATCTTGAACCACCAAAAGAACCCCTAGCAACTGGTACAATTTATATTTCCTTCAAATATGTTGTTCTTTTTGTACTGTATTTGTGTACCTTTAAACTACACAGAATCATTTTCTTGATTTTTTTTACAGGTTGTGTAATTTGATTGGAAAAGATGGGTGGATTTGAGCTCAAATGGTTTGTAAGAGTAGCTGTTGTTCTGATGATGGTTCAAAATATTCTTGGTTGGGGGAAAGAAGGACACTATGTTATCTGCAAAATTGCTGAGGTAAATGATATATTTTTTTTAAAATTCTTTGCTATGCTATGTATTTTCTGAATAAATTCTTGAGGAGATTGAATGTTTGGAAAATGGGGTGTTTAATCTTGATCCATTTTTTTGGGTTTATTCATAAAGGTTGAATCTTTATGTAGTTGCTTGAAAGAATTTGCGTTGACTAGTTATCTGATTTCCTATTTGGCATTGGCTGAAGTTTTTATAGGGGTTTTATGGGTGTGCATCCATTGTTGCAGAATTGTAGCATATAGCTATTCGTTAACCACCCCGTAATCCCCACCACCACAAGAGGTGAAAGCTTGGGTGGATGGTTTCTATCAAAAAAAAAAAAAAAACCCGAAATGGAATGAGCAAGTGCTCAGTTACCAAACCAAAGATTTAAGGAAATATAGAAAAGAAAATAGCAGAATAGAGAAAAAAAAGACAGACTTTCCTTCATTCATTAATGCTTTAAAGTTGTGGCTTCAACTGAATATAAAGAGTGTAATATTAATCTGGAACAGCAGGACATTGTAGAAATCACTATCTTAACAAACTAGGGTACTAAAGAAATAAAAGAAATTGGGACTACACTGTTGTTGCTGGAAACTCAGACATACTACTTGGAAGCTCATGGTACTATCCGTTACATAGTAGGTAACTTGATCTGGCAATTATATAGTTACATCGAATCATAATGTTTTTAAAATAGATAGTCTTCGTGTGCTTCAAATGATGAAGGCATAATACATAGATAGATAGGAACTCAAATATGGCGTCAAATGGCAAGTTAACACTTCAACTTTAGTAGCGTTCATCCAGACACCTCAACTCGTCCTTACTGAGTCTCGTGGACACCCAATGCTAACGTGGCACATAAATTTTGAAGGTGTTTGGATGATCATTTTGTAAGGTGGAGTGTTCAACTGACACAGTGGAACGAGCTGAAGTGTCTAGATGTGCATCCTCAAAGTTGGAGTGTTTAGTTGTTAGTTGAAGACAAGTTAAGGTGTCTATCTATGTATTAGTACAGGAGGAAGATTCTTGAAATCCTTTGGAGACATTCCAGAAACTTCTTATGGTGGACATATATATGATTCTGACAGATTTTATCAAATTAGGTGAAGTCTTTAATATTTTTCTTTGAGTGGAAGCAAGCATATGGAAAAGTACTGACAAAATAAAAATAAAAAATTGGTCGAGCTCTTCTTTTGGAAGCTTATGTGAATCTCTTGGGTCTTTCAGGAATATCTAACAGAAGATGCTTTGGCTGCAGTCAAAGCATTACTCCCTGATCAAGCCGAAGGTGATCTTGCAGCTGTCTGCTCCTGGCCTGATGAGGTTCGGCGCCACTACCACTACCGCTGGAGTTCTCCATTACATTATGTAGATACACCTGATTTCTTGTGCAATTACAAATATTGCCGTAAGTGACACTACATATAATTGCTTCTATAGAAAAACTTTTTTGGTTCATGTTAGCTATTCATTTTGGTATCAAGTTTACTCCCTGGGTATCAAATGAAAAGAGAAATACGGCAAAATATTTCTAGCTTGTGTCTGCATTTCCTATTGTTACTTGGTGCCCTGAAGTCAAAGTAGCTGCACTTGATCCAGCGTTTCATAGTTGACATTTTTTCTGTTATAACGATAAACCCTGATATGGCATCTTAAGATGAATCTTTTAATGCACTTTTGTATCTTAGCTTTGAGCCATTAATGACCTTGGTCTACTTTCTGATAGGAGACTGCCATGACGGGCATGGGCTCAAGGACAGGTGTGTTACGGGAGCAATATACAACTACTCAATGCAACTTTCGCAGGGATATTATGATTTGAATTCAGAAAAATGTGAGGAAGACTGCCCCTCTGTGTTATTGATGCATTTATTGGACTGAAACTAATTATTTCTAGTGACAGACAACTTGACTGAAGCACTTATGTTCTTGTCTCATTTTGTTGGTGACGTACATCAGGTCAGCTCACCTTTTCTGGAACCTTGGTGTATGTAACTGTAAATAAACACAAATGTATGTGTCTGCATATAAATGTTTGGAACTACTTCGATAAGTTTCTTTCAGTCCTAATAAAGTCCATACTGCTATGCCTCTGGTATAGAAATAAAAAAAAGGGCAGCGTGCACAAAGCATCCTGCATCTGGGGAAGGGTCGCACTCTAAGGGGGTCTAATGTAAGAAGCCTACCTTGACGCATAAATGATGTGGGAGTTATCCACGGGACATGGAATTGAACCATTAGAAATGCCATCATTTCTGAGTAATATGCTTCCTTTTCCTGATCTAATCTGATTAAGTGGGTGGTTGTACCATGCTCCAAATATATGCCCTCTCCTTTTTGGAGGCCCACTCACTTCAAATTTATTTTAGTTATGGAAATCCCGAATTAAATATTGTGGTATTTTCTCCTGCGAGGACTATGTTATTATATGCTGATATTCTATTCAGGGGAACTCTTCTGCCTCTGTAGTTTTGTGCTTCTCTTACGAAAGGAGCTCTTTTATTACCTGCATTGTGCTTGGCTGGCATGAACTAGGAAGGTCCAGTCTAGTTTAATAGATTAAGTTCTTCCATCATTCAATGACACCTGAACCTTGTACTCAAGTGACAAGCTACTTTTATTAGAACCCCCACAAACAGTTGTTTTGGACCTTGTTTTAATCATCTACTGGTCTTGTAAAAGTTGCTCCTCTGGGGAAGCATGTGCCTGATAAGCCTGATTTTTGAGAAAAAAATTCCAATCCCTGTAGGTCACACAACAAGTTTTTTTTCTTCTTTTATGTGTGTGTTTGTGTGTCTCTCACCAATTATCTTTTATTAAACCAGTTGTGTATTTGCATTCTGTCGTTTGATTGTCTGAAATATGATCACAAGACAGGATAACTGATAAAAAAATATAATCATGAGACAGACTTCATCAAATCCAAAGCTTGTACAGCATATTTGAGATGTTTCTTAACTATCTAAATTTGAGTGGTGATCAGGAAAAGAAAATGGAAGTCCTGGAAGGTAAATTCAGTTTTATCTTATTTTGTTTTCTGTGTGCAGCCTCTTCATGTTGGTTTCACTGGAGATCTTGGTGGAAACAGTATAATAGTTCGTTGGTACAGGAGGAAGACTAATTTGCACCATGTAGGTTGTGCGTTTCTTTTGAGTTCCAATTCATTCTGATCTCATTCTTTTCACTAAACAAAATTAAGTGTAACATCTTCGAGCAGACTTATCACTTCATGTTACCATTCATTATACGAAGTGTCTATAATTTATAGTCCTTTTCATTTGAAATATATTTTGATAATACCTTCTTTTAACTCTCAAATTACGTATTCACTTTTCTCTACTTTGAAAACAAAAGGCAAGTTCTGAGCATGTTTACCTCTTATCTTTTACCTGTCAAACAATACTTGAGAAGTAGTATACACATCTTAAACTGTATGCGTACAAGAGAAGGGGTGTATTTTGAAACATCAAATTATTTAATGTGAGCCACGCACAAATCAGATATCTATTAGAAACAGTCACTGTAACTTCTTGACTTAACTTTTTCAGGTATGGGATACCATGATTATTGAATCTGCGTTAAAGACATACTACAAATCTGATATAATGTTAATGACACAAGCTCTTCTGAGAAACATCACTGTAAGTTTTAGTTGATTTCTTCATACACAGTATTACATATCTATTTGTTAGAGATATGAACTTTACAATTCTTCAAGTGATGTTGGGAATTGTTAAATGATGCATGAATATTGTGGGAGGATTTCATCATCCTAGCGCCACAGTGCTCATTGGAAAGAATCTCACTGTCTTTTGTTCTCTTAAAGAAAATATTACTATGCTCTTAGCATAAACTGAGTCTCTGAAATCGTAGTCAAAATCTGCCTCACATGGATTCCACTTTCCGATACAGCAAGATGTAACAAATTGTTTTTCCTAGCTTATGCAGAAAATCTTTCGTCAATAATATGTGACATTGCAAGTTTCGTGCAAGTTTCTTTTTGTTTCGGATGTATAGATAGCTCTAACTCCTGAATTTGTTAAGCTTAAAACCTTTCAGTTTGAGTATGTGTATTTCACTAGCTTCTCAAGACCCGGAGAAAACATCGTGTGCATCCTGTCATTTCTTCTATTTTCTGTATTCCCGTAATCACTTGTAATTAATGTACTTGTATCTGGAAATAGGATGAATGGTTCGATAATGTTCCATCTTGGAAAAATTGCAAGGAGTTGGTTTGTCCTGACCCGTAAGTGTATATATTCATACGTACATATATATAAAAACAATGCACTATTTTGAGGAATTCGTTTCTACAGATATGCTTCTGAAAGTATCCGTTTGGCCTGCAAATTTGCCTACAGAAATGCAACCCCGGGAAGCACTTTAACAGGTAAAAACTGATCATCTGTAGTCTTCTTTCACTTTCTAGCTTTTATTTGAACGACGTGCTTGACATTCATAAATATATATATATTGGAAACACTCTTAATTAGATCAGTGTGAACATCTAATTTTTTATTGAACCTAAAATTTTATCCCTTTTAGTATTTAAATATTTATGTGATCTAAACTAGTTTTTATCTTATTTTAATAAGCTTACTTTAAAATATTTGAAAACTATAGAAAAAGATAGTTAGAGGTTTTGTTTGCGGTTTCGAGTTAGTGGACCTGATATGGAAATCTATAGATTGTACGTTACCTTCCTTTGTTAGTCGAAAGCAATTTGAAGGTTAGTTTTCACCCTTACCTGTTTGTTTTAAAAAGTCTGTATAAGTTGTATGTTTGGATCATTTATGTTGAGTTATGTAAGATATGTGTTCTAATGTTCTTAAATAATGTTTCATGATTAGCAAATAAGACATTAGGTCTGCGAGAATTTAATTTGCATTCTAGAAGAGCGAGAGGAGATATGAATTCTATTTAGAGATTCATTGTCGAAATAGGAAAGTAAAAAGTAAATAAACAGAGGGAGATACACTACAATGTGAGAGAAAACACAAACAAAAAAGAAAAAGATAAAAAGAGAAAGGAAGAAGAGACAGGAGAAGAAACTAAAAATTTATTTTACCATGTGTTTGTATGCGTAATTATTTTTTGTTATTTTGCAGTATGAATTTAAATGATTAATCATTAATGCATGTATATAGTTTCTCTGCTGCTATGATTTGATTATTTGGTGCATTTGTGAGTTTTAAAATAAATATATTGATTATTGAAGTATGCTAAGACATGAAGTTTTAAGCTTAAAGAATGTTACTAAACTTTAAAGTTAACGTGGAAAGCTAGTTTTTTTTTTTTTTTTTTTGATTTCCAATCCATTCGGTCATTGCCCGAGCATACTCAATTGAGCCTACTGTTGTTTTTATAGTATAAATTTCTTAGAATTTAAATTTTGTGCACTATACAAAATATTTTACACTATTAAATAATTTTATAAGTAAATACAGTAACTTTCTTAAGTAATATTATTTACCTTTTTAAAACAAAACAAGTTACTAAAGAGTAGATATGGTTAATGATATGTTGATTCCTACTTGTACTCTGACAATTTTTTTTTTTGTTTGACTTCAAACTTTGTTCACCATTTTGATCTTTCATCAGAGTTTATCAAGATCATAGCTAAAATAATTTTTTTTACTCTTTAATAGAATAAGACAAATTTTAATTTGAGTTTAAAATAAATCAAAGAAGGTGGGACATAAGTAAGTTCTAGGATCATATGTATAATATATTTAAAAATTAAGTCAAGTCAAATATAAGTCAATAAAGTGATCATGTTAAAATTACGGGACTTGAGTGGGGTCTGATACCTTCTTCTCGGTCAATAGAATTCCTTACCCAAAATTTTATTTCATAGACCAATAAAAAATAGAGTTAATTTTCTTTTTATTAGAAATTTCAATTAGGTGACTTGAAACACCAAAACTCAATTCCAAGTGGTGACTCTGAAATAAAATAATCCCTTTTCAAAAACAATTACTTTAATTGGAATTTTTTTTTTCAAAACTTTATCGTTCTTTTAAGGGGTAAAAATCATCACGAAGAAGAGCCCATGATACCAAAACATGTTAATGGCAAAAGGTTTTTGGAGTTGTTGCACATCAATCAAAACGAAATAGGTGGTTGCCTTGATAATTGATGAGTTCATTTAGAATTTTTATACAAAAGATATGGCTGAAAAGATGGGTTCGATTTATATGGAACGAAACTCTGCAATGGTGGGTGCCACCTTACCTAGGAAGCGCATAGTTATGATGCCTTTATAGTAGCTTTTTTAGGGATCATGGTATTTCCAGAAAAGGGAGGAAAGATCAACATAAATTTAGCTGCCGTCATTACAAATTTTGAGAAGAAGCCTAACATCACCTTTGAACCGAGGGTTCTAGCAGACATTTACCGCACTCTGACAAGGTGCAAGAATGGAGAAGATTATTTTGAGGGATGCTATATTTTACTGCAAATGTGGATGATTGAGCACATTTGTTATTACCCTTTTGTAGTGGACTTCAAAGTAGAATGGAATGATTACATTGAGGGCCATAAGGAAAAAAAATTAAAGATCAGATTTTTCCAAAGGACATTAAAGCTTGGAAGAAATACCTTAATGCTCTAACCGCTAATGAGATTGGGTGGAATTATTATTGGTTCCCACCAGACGAGGTGATATACATGTTTATATTTCGATTGTTCATCGTCCTAATGGGTCTTCAAGGTGTCCAGTCTTACATGCCACTCAGAGTCATGCGACAATTTGATTGACGCCGGTTTTTACCTCCTAATAAAGATATGCGGGAATTCATGTATGAGTTTCATCCCAAGATCACTCCAAGGATATTAGAAATATTTAAGATTTGGGGAGGATGTATACTTTCAAGTCCCCATGACAGGGTGGAGGATTGCGACAAGGGTGAGGTGAACCAGTCATACTTAGGATGGTTTCATGATCAACCCCCCTTAAGGTTATGTCAGAAAGGTCGGTGAAGGGGCCCATAGATTGAGAAACGAAAGTTGAGGTTAGAATCAAACAAGCTCGACTCGAGGTTGAAGAAAATTATAGGTCTACTCTGGATGTCTTAACTAATGACCTAAAGAATGTTAAAAGAATAGTTGACCCAACATGAACCAAGGTGATTGATCATTCCTTGGTCTCTTGTCTCCCTTTCCATATGAGCTCATATTTCCCTATAGGATGATGATGACATTAGGACTTAACTATGTTTTAATGAAAATGAAACATTTTTTTGAAATAATAATTAAACAAAATAAAAAGTCTTAGACTCGAGACAAGATTTTAATGACGCTTGAGCTAGAACGAATAGGGACAATCAAATTATTTGAACAAGAGTAAGGATTTGATAAGAGCTCGAACTTATTTTATTAAAAAAAAATGGACTTTATAGTACTCACAGAGATAGAAAAGGGATATAAAGACATGACAAAATCAAGAATGACACATCTTTATAGAATAGTTCAAATTAATTTGGAAAAATGATTGGATGCTAAGAGGAAAACACATTTTGTTTTAAACAAGTCATCAAATCTTTTATTCTTGTTATTTATTTAATTATAAAAAAATCTTTTATTGGATAATCTGAGTAGAATTGAAAAATAATATATATATAAAATAATAAAGAATAGAATTTTCTATTATTAAAGAGGTATGGATTTTGACAAAGAAAAGGTATTTAAGGAAATTAAGGCTCACCTTTTTAAAATAAAATAAATTAATTCATCTAAAGTTAGTCGACATTTGGTATAGTGTCTTTGTGACTCGTTTAATTGGGAACAAGTTATCCCGAGATTAGTTATCCTAGGATTAGCTATCCTGGGATAACTTATCCCATAACTATGAGAAAACCAAATTCAGAAGAAAACATTCATTTATGCTGTGTTCTGTAATGACTAAGCTCGAGATGCTGTAATATCAACCCATTATTGGACATACTGTTACGTGATGCTGGCAAGGCTTTTTTTGCCTGTTTGATAATAACTAGACTGACGTGGATATATGTAATTTAGTTTTCTTCATTATTGTTTACATGATCTTGCTTTGCCCTTAGATGGATCCATTTTCTTAACATTTCTTCCCTACAAATCAATCACCTATAAATGTCAAATGATACATGGAAAGCCAAGCTATGTACAGCTATGTTCTGTGTGTAACAATAATTAGTTAACATTGAGAGAAGCCTCCATGTGCATCACAAAATATTACACAATTGTATTCAATATATTTTCGGAAACAGCCTCTCTACCCCTCCACGAGGTAGTGGTAAGGTCTCCACTTTGTGGGGTTCACTGGGTATGTTGTTATTTTTTTGTATTCAATATATTATAATCTTCCATTATCTGTTTGTTTTCCAGACGATTACTTCCTCTCTCGTCTTCCTGTTGTGGAGAAGAGGTTGGCACAAGGTGGGGTCCGCTTGGCCGAAGTTCTCAACAGAATTTTCACTAAAAAACCATCAATTGCTGCACAATGAAGATACACTGCAGAAGAAAGTCACAGATAGGGGTCCACTCTATGTATTCAATTTCCATTATAACTTGGAAGTCCCCCTCACGCCAAGAACTGAAACCTATATAAGTGACTTATAAGTCAACTATTGTATTTTAAAAGGTGTAATAAGATGTAACTTTAGATGCACAACTAGTCCATTATTACATATGATAGATGCTTCTATCATATTGGAATATGCTGTATGTTACTTTTATGGATAATCAACCTCTATTTTACTTATTAAGATAAGAGGAATCTTCAGCTTGTACACAACAAGAACCATTTCAACATTTTGTATATATAGAACAAGTCCAAGTTTGGTGGGACACTTCTGGTTTTCGATATCTGTAACTTCTTTTGAGGATGTTGAGGTTAAATTCATTAAGCATTATTTTCTTTTTCACTCTTGCTGTTATCAACCATCATGGTGCTGAAGCATGGAGCAAAGAGGGGCATATGATGACTTGTCGAATCGCGCAGGTATATTTTCTATTTGAATTTATTTGAAAAATGTTTTTTTTGTCTTCAAATAATAAGAACTATTGCATGTGGAAACAGGGCTTGTTGAATGATGAGGCAGCTCATGCAGTCAAGATGTTGTTGCCGGAATATGTTAACGGCGACTTGTCGGCCCTCTGTGTGTGGCCGGATCAAGTCCGGCACTGGTATAAGTATAAATGGACAAGCCCTCTACACTTCATTGATACGCCAGATAAAGCTTGCAACTTTGATTATGAAAGTATGTCAAATACATCAAAAAGAGAGATATCTTTGTTCTTTCTTTTTTTCACCAAAAATTCATAATGGTTTTTTTGTATGATGAAAAGGGGACTGTCATGATCAACATGGAGTGAAGGATATGTGTGTTGCTGGTGCAATTCAGAACTTTACTACTCAACTCTCCCATTACAGAGAGGGAACTTCTGATCGTCGATGTAAGAATAAAAAATAGTTAATTTCTTATATTGTGTATGGGGTCATTCACTTATGATGCCATATAAGTTGTCAATAATTACAGATAATATGACAGAGGCCTTGTTGTTCTTGTCACACTTCATGGGAGATATCCATCAAGTATGTACTCACTCTTTTTTTTCGCGTTTGAAACGTTAAATAAATAGCAACCAACATATTTATTTTTTATAAAAACTTGTTACTTTGTTGTTTTGGTTATTTCAGCCAATGCATGTTGGCTTTACAAGTGATGCTGGAGGAAATTCTATTGATTTGCGCTGGTTTAGGCATAAATCAAACTTGCACCATGTAAGTATATAACTAGTCGAGTTCGATCCAAGATTTAAAGTTAATGCGTTTAAATTTGGCTATATGATAATAAGAAAAAAGATGATTAACGACGTATGTTTTCCTTCGTAAAAATAATAATTTTATAGGTGTGGGATAGGGAGATAATTCTAACAGCTGCAAAAGACTACTATGCAAAGGATGTAAACCTCCTTGAAGAAGACATTGAAGGAAACTTCACTGACGTAAGAGTCAATCCCTTAAACTTGTCAGGATATTTCATTTAGACATTCGAACCAAGTCATGTTCCATTTGAACACCTTAGTTCCTAATAAATTGTTCCAATTAGACGTTTTCAATTCAAATTGTGGTTTTGTTAATGCACATACATACTCAGGGAATTTGGTCTGATGATCTTGCTTCTTGGAGGGAATGTGGCAATGTCTTTTCTTGTGTAAACAAGTGAGTTCTTTCTCAATTATGTAAATCGGAAGTTAGATTCTGAAACGACTAAACGTAAAAAAACACATATACTTCGACTACGACTTAAATAGCCATATTAAGCACTTGCCCTTGAGAAATTGATTAATTGTTGATGTGATGTTTCTAGGTTTGCAACGGAAAGTATAAATATAGCATGTAAATGGGGATACAAAGGTGTTGAAGCTGGTGATACTTTATCAGGTATTTCACTTGACTGTCTACGATTTTATTGTGTATGCTTGGAATACAAATTAATATTTTGGAAAATAAATTATAAATTGACATTTAATCTATTTTAATTTGTGCAGATGATTACTTCAATTCAAGACTTCCAATAGTGATGAAACGAGTAGCACAAGGTGGAATACGATTAGCCATGCTTTTAAACAACGTTTTTGGAGTTTCTCAACAAGAAGATTCAATTGCTGCAACTTAATTACCAAATAATTTTAATAAAATAGTAATGAAAAACCATATATTAGTTCATGTTTGACCAAAATAAAATGAAACACTAAATTAGATGACACATCTTTGTGGTCTGATTTAACTAGTCTTACAATTCATTGTTGTATTTAAATTCCTGTAAATTGTAATTACCCACAGAGATGTTACTAAAAGTGTAATTACATGTACTTAGCTCATCCTATCTTTAGATATAAAATGGTAATTTATATATTTGACTATACTATATATCGCATCTTAGACCATCTCCAACCCATCTTTATTTTACTCTTCATTTTCTATATTTGGAGAGTAAAAAATAGAGAATGGGCTCTCCAACCACCCTCCATTTCACTTTTTCCTCTCCACGGGAGAACTATTATTCACACTCTCTATTTTACTTTTTGATTATTTTATTATTATTTCTATTATTTTATAATTAACAGATTATTTTTCATATAAGACCATTAATTAAATATTTAACATATAATTATTTTTAAATGTAATATAATATTTTAAAAATATATACTATTTTCATCTCGAATTAATAATATTTTTATTTTATTTTATTTTCTTCACTTTAATATGATTTGATATTATTATTAATTGTCACAATGATGAATGCACAAATTTTAAATGATAAGATGAAAATTTTAATTTAAAAATACAATAATTTTATCACACCAATTTTGGTTGCAATTTACGTCCACTAATTTGTATATTATATAATATTTATTTGCAATTTATGTTATTTAGAAATTTAGAACAAAATAAAATTATAAATTAAATAAAAAAATTGAAAAAAAATTAAAATTTATATTACATGAAAATTATATAAAATGATTATTTGAACAGAAGAAAGAAAATTATATTACTTATGAAATAAGAAAATAAGAATGAAATAGAAATAATAATATAATATTGAGAAGAGAGAAAAAAAATCCTTTTTAGAGAGTAAAATAGGGAATTGGGTTGGAGTTGATTATCTGAAAAAATAGATAACTCTATATTTGGAGAGTAAAATAGAAGGTAGGATTGGAGATGCCCTTATACACTAACATGTTATTTAAAGATAATATTTTGTTGTTTTTTCCTCATCTGGTGTTCAAAGCCAACAGGCCACATTGAAACCCCGACTAACTGATCACCTTTTGTCTATATAGACGTCATTATTAGAAGAAACAAAATGGTAAACGTCAGCTCTTAATATTATTGGGTATAATAAAGTAAATTAAACATGAAAGAAACATATGGATCGGTTGAGTATGGAAGGTAACAAATGACTTTGACACGACTTATAACGTAGGCACATACTTCACATGCTTACAACATTTTAGGTAATACATAGCTGTCTTGCAAACAAATTAGGCATCGGTGGACGATAGATTGTAAGTTCGAATCAGAAGAAGATAGATGAGAATATGATTGATTTACGTGATATAAAAAAAGGCTAGTTATTTACTTGTCTTACGCAGTTGCTCTAATGCACGGCGTATAGCATTATATAAAATGTTTTTATAATCAAATTATTAATATTTTTTGTAATAAGTATTACTCTTTTCATTTAACTTTGTCTGACGTAAAATTTAATTAATTTTCTTTTTAAATATTCATACAATAGTACTTATTATTTGTGTGGCTACAATATTTAAAACTTTTAAAATTATAAACATGTTTGATAATAAAAAATTTAATTGAAAAAAATTATAAAGACATCTCTTTTTAATGGGTTAATTTTTAAAAAATAGTGACAAATAAAATAAAATTGATAGAATTGTTAATAACTTGATAAAAAAAATATAACTAATTTGCTATTACTATATGGTATTAAATTACAACGATACTATAAACTTTTTTTAATCTTGACAATGTATGTAATTTAGGTTAAATCCTTATTGTTATATTATTTAATCAGCCTTTACTTCTACTTTTGTATGGTGTGTTCTAGATGTATTTAACATTGGAATATTCTGAATTTTCAAGGCAAAATTCTTGTAGGTGTTTGGAAACGATTTTTGTTCTCGACGGTTTTGACTTTTCTCATTTATTAATTATTGTAAATCAATTAATTAAAGCCATGTATAGTGTTATTCTCTCTGTACATTATTAGGCGGTCTAAAGATAATTTTTTATATTAAAAAAATAATTTAAGTTTGATTAATATTCTATTTTTATCTCAGTTTAATTACTGTTACATAAATTAAAACAAAAGAAGAGTAGTTACCAAATGTATATAGTCAAGCCTCTCTACAATGACAACTTTTATATGAAAATTTTATGATTGTTATAGTGAGGTATTGTTATATATATATACTGATATTAAAAATTTAGATCTCATTTAGCTATTATAAATAAAAGTACACAAAATTATTATTTTTCCTACATTTTATGTTATAAATGAATAGAAAATACTTGTTAAATTTAAAATCTCGATTGATTTTCATAATTCTTTAATTATAAATTTAAAGGCAAAACTTAGTAGCATCTCCTAAGTTGTAACCATAACTAATACACACTATTTAAATATATAAATTTTTTCTAGTAGATATTTGTATTTGAAAGTTTCTATGTGCATAACATTAACGATAATTATCTGAAATATTTTAATAATTTATTTTATACATAATATATTTCTTACGGATTTTACTACACAATTTTTGAGAAAGATTATTATAGAGAGATAATTGTAAAAAGAATTTATTGCTACGTTAAATGTCATTGATGTTATAAATAAAATATAAACATGAAAAATTGATTCGAGAGAAAATCAAACTATCATAGTAAAATGTCATTATAACGAATAGATTGTTATAGGGAGGTTTGATAATTTGTTAGCAACCTTACAAAGGCCATGATGTAATACGTAATTAATTATCATATTCGCTAATTAGCACTCCTTGATTGACCTAAGAAACAAAAGAAGGAAGCAAAACGCTGTCGTTTGTTCCACCGAAATGGCAGAGTTGCCTCTTTCCTTTTGCCTTCATCTACATTTGCATGCTTTTATATATACATATTTTGCAGCAAATCACCCAAATGTTTAAATTATAGCAGCAGAGAACTTGTATTTGTGATTCCTCCATACCCTTTTTGTTTTACATTAGAAAAAAGAAGAAAAAAAATGCATGGGGAGCTATCAGATTTTGACCAATATTTTCTTGCTGATCAAGGTTTTGTCTATATAAAATTAAAGGGTGCCTTTTTTTTTTTAAGTGTAAAAGTATACTGTTGACTCCTGATATCCTGGAGAAAATCATTTCTTGCTTCTGGGGTTTCATCTACTTCTTTAAATTCTTAAAGGTAATTCCTTTTTTTCTTGTTCTGATTTCTGGAGGCTTTTCTATGTATAGTATATATTATGCTGGATCTTGATTGTACCATGTACAGTTTCATCATTATTGAAACTTATGTTGTGACCTTCTGAGTTTTGAGTAGTATGTAATTAATCATGTGCAAGAGTTTTTACTGTTATTTTATGAGTATGATGTTACATATTGAGCACACAGGGGTTCTTGATCTAGGGGTGGATCCAGGATTCAATTGAACCCACAAACTATTTCTGTTACTAGGTTCAAAAATTTAATATTTGGACATATAAAGCTATTGGGTTCAATACTGTTAATCCGCTCCTCTCTTGATCTATTTTGGCATAAGCTAACTCAATCCAAAATATAGCTCACGACGGAAGGATTGTCCAAGATTATCTAAGTAGACAACAACTCATTTTCTCAACTAATGTGGGACACTTTTTTATTTGTGAATAGTTAAAGATGTTTGTTTTTCTTCTTGTCCAGTTTTGGTTGTAGAACTTAAAATGTTAAATTATGTGTAGCAGATTTTGGTAGGCTGATGTTTACAATCTTTTTTATTTCCGTGATGCTGTCATTCTTTTCCTCGTCTGATTTTTTTGGTGTACGTCTTAATTTTGCTTCTAGTTTTTTCTTTTGATGGTTCAAGCTAATTTATTTGTAGTACTAGATATTTTCTTGGAAAAGAAGATTGAACCTTTTAGTTGCTAAATCATATAACTTAACCTGTTTATGGGTTGAGAAATTGATATTGTCTATATATTGCTTGCATTGATGGTGATCATATTTCTTCCATTGGTCTGTCATTCCAAATTTGAATTCAAGTATGTCTTGTTCAGAAATTTAATCCAACGGAACTTTGCTGATTGTTTGTAACATTGTGTCAACAAATAGTTTGTTCTAAGGTTTGAAGTAATGGAATGCATAACCTATAATGTTATCGGAGTTTATATGTACCATCAAGTTGTTGTGCAATGATATCATCATCTCAGTAGTTTATATAGTAAATGACAGGTTTGGATTTCATAACACAGACTGACTAGAGTGAATTCATATGCAAAATTCACATCTGGTAAGTATTAGCAAAGCTTGATCAAGTAAACTTCAAATTGAAACTGGCATAGTAAGTATGGTTGCACTCTTCATTTTCTTGACCAGATTCTTGTAAAATCTGCTACCAATTTTGGAATTTGGCACTAACTGGCCATATTTGTCTAGAGGACTGAGATTGTAGTGAGTGCACGCGAGATCATGGTATATTGTAAATCCAGGTGTTTTATATCTGGATCCATTCTAAGAATTTTGCGAGCACACTTCACATTGAAACTGCCACCGTGAAGAAATGCAAATTTTGTCTTTCCAGTTTCTGCTAGGTGATCCTAGGAACCATCTTTGTCTTGCTTTTGTCTTGTCCTTGACTGATACGCTTAACTTCAATGTTCATTGTCTTTACTTCTCCACACTTCTGGGATCTTCTTTATAAGTGTATTGCAGCTTCTATCGAGAGCTCACATCTACTTTCTTCCCTTTTTCAGTGTCATTCTTAAACATTGCATACCATCTTAAAGTCCAAACAGTAATTGCCTTCATAAAAGATTTCAACAGTATCAGCTTCGGTAAGGGGTACTCTGAACATGGCATTGGTAAGGGCTGCAAGGAGTAGCTTAAGGCGTTCTGGAGGTACAATTGGAAACTATGCAAGTGAGAGAAATATATTCTGTGAAGGCATTTCACCATTGAGACATCCTGCGCCAGTTTTTGAAAAAGCTGTAACAGGTTTCAATTCGTCATACATTCCAAGTACACAGATGATAAATCAATTAAGTTTCGGGAACAGAGGAATGAAGTTTACCCCTCAATATCAGTTTCCACATGCAGAAGCTCAGACGGTTGGGGATTCTGATTCAAAGAATGAAAGATCCAGTTATCCAGGCCTTGAAGCAACAAAACAGGGCGAAAAACCTAGAGTAGTTGTTCTTGGATCTGGTTGGGCCGCTTGCAGATTCCTCAAAGGAATAGACACTACTTTGTATGATGTTGTTTGTATAGCACCAAGAAACCATATGGTCTTTACACCTTTGCTTGCATCTACTTGTGTTGGAACATTGGAATTCCGATCAGTTGCTGAACCAGTTACCCAGATACAGAAAGCACTGGCAAAGGATCCAAATTCATATTTCTTCCTAGCATCCTGCACTGGTGTTGATGCTGATAAACATGAAGTGAGTATAACAAACTCTTATTTTTCTCACTTCCAAAATATGTCTTTAACATATAATTCCTCCTTTCAATCTAATCAAATATATAGACATGATTACCTACATCCATTCAGGTATTGTTTTTAGGAAATTAGGAGAGACTCCTAGGTAAATGGCATACCAATCAGAGAATTATTCGAGCAATACATTCAAGTAATTAAAGGGACAGGGGACTTTGTTTAAACTGCATTCAACTTGTTATCATGTTCAGTCTATTATGTTTGTGTGTGTTTTGATTTGAGAAGACACAATACAGGTATACTGTGAAACGGTTGGCGATCGTGGAGTCTCTCATGAGCATTACAGATTTAAGGTTGCATATGACAAGCTTGTCATTGCTTCTGGAGCCGAACCTTTGACCTTTGGCATAAAGGGAGTGGAGGAACATGCCTTCTTTCTCCGTGAAGTACAAAATGCCCAAGAAATCAGGAAGAAGCTTCTTATGAACTTGATGGTCTCAGAAACTCCAGGTTATTCCCCCATATTCTATAGTCTTTACTCTTGCCGTACCAGACTTCTTTGGTAGATCTGTACTCTGTAGGATAATATATGACATCAAGGTTATAATAGAAAAAGTGAATGTAGTATAAATTTTGTGTGTGTGTAAAATTGCAGGCATTTCGGAAGAAGAGAAAGAGCGCTTGTTGCACTGTGTTGTGATTGGAGGTGGCCCTACAGGGGTTGAATTCAGCGGGGAGCTAAGTGATTTTATCATGAGAGATGTACGCGAACGTTATGCTCATGTCAAAAACTACATTCATGTAACCCTCATTGAGGTAAATATTCAGCTGTATATGGGCTAACCTAAAATTGCAGAGGAAATAGCATTATGTTGACTGTTGAGTATGGTCTGGTAACACTTTCCATGGACAGGCTAATGAGATTTTGTCTTCATTTGATGTTGGATTGCGGGAATATGCGACAAAGCATTTGACCAAGGTAATGAATCATTCAATTGCTTTGCATTAAGAAAGAAGTTTCTTCAGTGTTTGTTGAATTTGTGAGCAAAATTTCATACATATCAGGTTGGTGTCCGCCTTGTTCACGGTGTTGTAAAAGAAGTACATCCAGATAAAATAGTTCTCAGTGATGGAAGTGATGTTCCATATGGCCTTCTCGTTTGGTCTACTGGAGTTGGTCCTTCAAAATTTATTAAATCACTAGATATTCCCAAGTCTCCTGGTGGAAGGTACAGAGTTTGAACTTCTCTAACAACTTAGCAACTTCTTGGACCTTGGTTCCCTTTCCTGTATCCAGCCAACTAATCTTAAGACATGTTACAGGATTGGAATTGATGAATGGTTGCGAGTTCCTTCCGTAGAAGATGTGTTTGCAATAGGAGATTGTGCTGGTTTTCTTGAACAGACTGGAAAGCCGGTGCTTCCGGCTCTTGCTCAGGTCAGTATAATTTCCTGATACGTCCTTGATTTGTCCGGCCATGTTATTCTTATTCATTTGCATTTCTCCTGCCCAGTTCTTCTTTCCTGTAGTACTTTGCATGTTTCTTTCTTCTTGATCCTGCTTAGTTTTATGTGAATGGCCTCAATTTTCAACCGTTTATGAAGGCCTAAGTTTTAATGAACAACCTTACAGTTGCATGCTGTCGAGGATTTCAGTGATATGTGAGTTGAAAGTTGACCATGTATCCTTTTCTACTACAAGAATACAAGAAGCTTTCTTGTTGTCCTGTCTTAGACATAACTAGGAGTAGATATTTACCCTTATCCTTCTTCTTGGGTTGCAAGAATCGAGTTATCTTGAGAAACTACTACGTTTTCTTGAAAAATGACGTGGAGTACAGAATTTTTCTCAAAGTGCAATTTTTTAACAGGTTGCTGAAAGGCAAGGGAAGTATCTTGTTAAATTGTTCACCAACATTGGGAAACAAAATGGAGGCAAAGCTCTCTCAGCCAAAGACATCACTCTAGGAGATCCATTTGTTTACAAGCATCTTGGAAGCATGGCAACTGTGGGGCGTTACAAGGCTCTTGTTGATCTCCGTCAAGCTAAGGTACATTATATCCATCATCATCTCTATTACTCTTCGACCAAAACATTTAGTCAGTCGGGTTCTGGACTGAATGACTCGTCTTGGATTCGTCTATTCGTGTAATATCAATCAAGAAAGAGCTTGTCCTATGTATATATACCTTTCCATACTATGTTTTGATCTTTATTTTGTTTGTCAGGGTGAGAAGGGTGTCTCGTTAGCAGGCTTCATGAGCTGGTTTATATGGCGCTCCGCATATCTGACTCGAGTTATCAGCTGGAGGAACAGGTTTTATGTGGCTATGAACTGGGGAACAACGTTAATCTTTGGCAGAGACAATACTAAGATAGGATAAACTAGCACTTCTAGTTGGATTTTCATGTTTTTGATCCATTTTTTGAACACTTAATAACCTACCTTATAGTGTAATGTAAAAATTTATTAATAATGTTATATTTTTGAGGATTGAAAAAGAAGAATGGGAAAAATGCTTGTCAAAATGGGAATATTTTTATATTTTTAAAAAAAAATGAAGGTAAGGTAGGAGAAATCAAGAAGGGGATTACAAGGTCGGGAATAAACTCTCACCAACAAGTTGAAAGTATAGCAAGTCAATCAACTGAGCAATTAAGATTTTCGGTTATTATTATTTTTATATTTAATAATAATAAATGTTACATTATTTCAAAACGTTAGAAAATATTATCTGTTACATATTATTTTAGTAAAGTATTCATAATAGAGTAATATTTAAAAGAACATGTAACATTATAGTGACTCTTTATTAATCATCCATTTTAAGGGAATTTAGGTGTTAGATTAAGTTATGCGTGTACTTAAATTTAGTCAAGAAAAACATGTGGGAACACAATAAAGTCTAATACCCAAGTTTAAAAATATTAACATTGCAGTCCCTATATGTATAACATTCATATTTTACCATGATAATTTTCATAAAATAACTACTATTTGACATATTTTTATAAAGAAAAAGGTCAAAAATATCTTTAACATGTGAGAAATAGTTTATGAATACCTTAGTATCTAACAATATACTTAACGTTTATTTTTTTGGTCAAATATACCCCTCAAACTAAACGATGAACTTAGACGAAAATTTTACTCTTTTAAAATGCTACGATGCATTTACTAATTGATTACAAGTTTTAATTTTAGGATAATCAAATCTCATCCAATTTTTAAAAAATCCATGTTGATTCCTCTCTTGAGTTTCATGTCTTAATCAAGAAATTTTATTTGAAAAGTTGTGCCCCTTTCTTTTCGATGATGTTATTAAAGAACTGATGTAAAGGTGAGAAAAGATAACTATTTCAATACAAGTATTTATAGTTAATATCTCTTCTTTTTTCTTTTTTGGAAAACACAATAATTTCAATAATTTATTCGCCATATCAAAAAAAAATAAAAAATGATAAATTTAATTAAGTGATTTAAATAATACAAATAAAATTTAATAATTTTAAGAGATAAATTTTCAAAATTAGGTGATATTTTGAGACATAAACTCCATTCATATAACAAGATATAAAAAAATATTAGAACTTTCTATCAAACACACAAGTCAATGGTGAACAAATATACAATTATTTATGCTTAGCTTCTCAATGTCCACGCTTGAAATCATCCTCAAAAATGGGATAGATTTTAATTGGCTCACTTAATTTTAAAAATTGGAAAAATTAAAATTTGTGACCAATTAAAAAAATGCACGTGGCATTATAAAAGTCACTTGAGTAATTCGATATTATGCCTATTCGAATAAATTTTTGTTTCGATATGCTATATTTAACAGCAAAATATATTAAATTATAATCACAAACGGTAATTAAATGAAATTACACACTCATGAAATAATAAACTAATAATATTTGCGAACTCGCCTAATTTTCCTAAGAAAAAAAGCTGGAAGATGAATGAAAATTAACTCCCAAAGTATATACAGGACATAACTAGTAAAATTAGTATATACAGGACAGAACTTGTAAAATTAAGAAAAAGTTGTACACAAGAAAGATTTGAGCTCAACTGCTCAAGATTCCCCACAAAGACTATAATACCCTTCAACACTATCTAAATTTACCAAAACTGATACACTTCATCTCTATCGGCGAGCTCAGGGGAGATGCGTTGTTCTCCGGCCAGACTCAGATCGGTCGTCGGTGGAGAAAATAGAAGATAAAGAGTGAGCTAAACCCAAAACTATGGTCATCTTCACTTGCCCTCTTTTTGGAATTGGCCGCCCATACTCCTCCCTTCTTGACATGTTTCCTCCATTCATCATCATTATCTCTTTTCTTTCTCCGGCCATCTTTAAAATTCTCCGATGTGTTTTTACTGGTAGTGAATTGTACTGACTATTTAGTCGCCGGTGATGTTGAGTTGCCGGCGATTGTTTAATTGTTTGGATTTGTTTTGCTGTTAATTGTTATGAAGAATGTGAATGGAACACCTATATATATATATACCTGAGTTGTTAATATTACCCCTCGCTTTAAACAAATTTACTATATGTGCCATTCCTTATCTTTATCTCCATTATTAAAGTTACGAAATAGTGTTGACGATATTGACCTTGTTGTCTGCCTTATAAATATGGTGATAAATTACTACTATTTCATTAAAGAATTACAGTAAATTATTTTTAATTATATAAATATGATTTATTTTTTTAGATAAATTAAAAACAAATATATTACTGGATCGGTAATCAGTTCACTTTTTTTCTTTCAATCTAATTTTTTTAAATTATCTTTTTCCTTCTATTGTACAGAGAAATGAAAACTAAAATAGGGATATATATGTCTTTAAACCAGATTTTTTTTTAATTGCAAGCTGTATAATGGAGAGCACATTAACAATTAAAGATTATGTTATCCTAAAAGCAATATTTATAATCATGTTACATAAAAATCACGTTTATTGGTTCAAAATCCATTTAGCAAAAGATTATTGGTATAAAGGAATTAATTTGGGGCCCGATGTATTTCTGTCATTGTCAAATCTTTATTTTCAAAACTAAAAACATTATGGAATCGTGCATTGAACAATGACTCGTTTTTCTTTTATTGCACATTAAAATGTTCCTTTGTGTCACATGCATTGTCAATTATGACAACCAATTTATTTAGATTTTTTTATAAAAAAAGAAAGAAGAAGAAGTGAGATTTAAGATTATTAAATGGATTGAATCGATCTAATTTAATATTGCCACCAACTATATACCCCAATTCAAGTTCGTATAATTGATTCAAATTTAGAATATTCTCGAATTTTAAGATATTTATATAAAATGAACATATAACATATATGCATCCTACAATTTTACATGTAAATAATGTTCAATTAACTACCCCTTTTATTGTATAGTCTATTTTTTATGTGAGGTTCAACTAAAAAGTATTTTCTTTTCGATTCAAGCAAATATTGTTGAAATGTAAACCTGATTAGCTTGACTAGATCTTGACTTAGTAGGGTCTCAAAGTTGTGTTTCCATTTGAAAATAAATAGCGCAGTCCACACTTGCACCATACCTATATGTCAATTTTTTTACGAGATCTCATTTTTTATTGATGCCTTTTTTCACTTTCAAGATCGGCAAAATTGACTTCCTCTTGTCTGATTTTGTATAATCCTAGTTAAGTATATGTGTTTTGTATGTTTGGATCGTATGAATTTATAATAAATATATATAAAGAGAATAAAAATAATAATTTTATCTATTATAAGACTTTTTAATGAAAAAAAATTCAATGAATATTTCTAAGAACCTTCGTATTTTTTAATATAGTATTAGATTAATTGAAAAGGAGCTAGGCACTAACAATTGAGACACACCTATATATGTAATGTCAGAATATTTTCACTAACTACAAGATTTATAAATTTTCTTGGTAGTTTTGACTCTTTTTTTTCTTTGAAGGAAAAGGACAAATATATCCCGAATTATCGTAAATGGTATGCAGATACCTTACGTCATACTTTTGGGACATTGGTGTCCCTGCCGTATATATGCTCTAGTTTTTAGACGGCAGGGGCATCAATGTCCCAAAAGTATGACGGAGGATATTTGCATACCATTTACGATAGTTCGGAGGTATATTTGTCCCTTTTCCCTATTTTTTTTTTCTTTTTACACACACATGTATTAGAATTCTAAGGCACGTTCTTTAAATGGACCCAAAATAAGTGGATGTCGCTTTATAAATGGTTGCTGGAAAAATTGTATAAATAGAAAAAATAAAATAAAAAGGATTACAAAATATATACGTGATTGTGCGTATATTTCACTATCTTTCTCTTCACTATGTTATATTATCATTTTAAAAAAAATAGACAAGTAAATAGAAATCTTACCTTTGGCTTTTAATATAAGGTCCCAAATATTACTTTGACATTTTTTTCTCTTGATTATTAAGATAAAAAAATATTGTTAATACAGAGTAAAAGTTTTGATTCGAAAAAAGAATATGAAACGAGAGCTTGTACTACACACCTATATGTACAGCGAACCGGGTACCAGCCAAGCCGGACCGGAAATACTTTCTGAAGCGGTTCTTATTCGACCCGGTCGGCCTAATTACTACTAGCATAGTACTTAGGCAGTTGAGTTGAAGAAAAACTACGAGTGCGGCGGGCATGGCGTCGGCGAATCAGAACAAAGCTTTAACGAATACTCGTTTCTCCGACCTCGAACCGCGGCTTGCTGAGCCAGTTTTGGAAGCCCTAACCAACTCCGGCTTCGAGTTCTGTACTCCTGTTCAGGCCGCCACCATACCCTTACTCTGCAGCTACAAGGATGTCACCGTTGACGCCGCCACTGGCTCTGGTAAAACCCTAGCCTTCGTTTTACCTGTGGTTGAGATCATCCGTCGTTCCTCTTCCAATCCCAAACCTCACAAGGTAATAAGGTTCCTTCTTCTGCTTTACGAGACCTGTTTAGGCTTTTTTTTTATGCAAAGTATGCAAGCATTAGTGCCGGCACTAGTGTTTAGATTTGTTAGGTAGGAAAATTTGGGGCTTGCCTGTAACATATTGATTACATACAGAGAACGAGAGGTTAAACTGATTTAGCTTATAAAGAACAAATGAATTTAGTATTCCCAATTTGAGGTATGCGAGCTTAATATAATCAAGATGCATGAGAACTAGAATTTTAAGTATTAACTGGCCTGTCATGAAGGATTTTATATAACCTGGAAGCAGATGCAGTTGTGCTCATTTGTACCAAGTCAAGTTTCATAGTAGTTCCAGAGGACATTCAAATTTGACTATAGAATGGTACTTATACAAATACATATGCTTGTGGGAATGAAAAGCTTCAGGACAATGGCACTGTTATCCACTTCACATGTTTTGGAGAAGTGGACTCTGTGCTGATTGACTTTGTGAAAAATGAGTCACTTGGTTATTGGTATTTTAAAAGACATCCATTTTTGCTGGTTAATACCGTCAAGTTGGATCATTTAGGGTGTTTCTGGTTTGGAATATTTCCAACTTAAGGGATCTTCGATATACCAGTTTGAACTTGATTCAGTAGTAGTTGCCAGTTGGGAGGTACTATAAGATTAGAAAGACTGGAGGTTGCTCTCTGATACTTTTATTGTTGTCTGGTTATTGCTTGACAGTATTGTGCTTCAACTATAGAAAGACAGTATAGTATGGCCACAATTATCTCTGCGCTCTTTTTTTTTTTAAATATTAAATAATGCAATGCAACCTGATGAGGAACGATATAGAAGGGGGGACAAGTTGCCTTCAACCCTAGAAATAGTTATAATAGGTAAATAAAGCCGTCCAATCTTGTTGACGGGCCGTATGTTACAAACAAAAGGCACTGACTCATCTTGCCGCACATGTTATACTCTGTAAAAATGGATCTTCCATGCTTATGGCATTATGTTCTATCCAAATAGACCCATTTGACAGCCAATAAAGATCCTTGTGATATACTTCCCTTTCTGTTTTTTTCCTTTAATTCTATTTTGTCCTCTTTTTGTGTTTAGCTGTCTCTTTGGTGCCCTTTCAGGTAATGGGTATAATTATATCACCCACCAGGGAGTTGTCGTCACAAATATTTCATGTTGCTCAGCCATTCATTTCCACATTAGCAAATGTTAGGCCTATGCTTCTTGTTGGAGGATTAGAAGTAAAGGCAGATATCAAAAAGATAGAGGAGGAAGGAGCAAATTTGTTGATTGGGACACCTGGGAGGCTATATGACATAATGGAGCGCATGGATATACTGGACTTTCGGGATCTTGAGGTGCTACTTTCATGCCTCCTTCAGTGGAAAACATAGAGCTTTGTGCTCAAGTGCTATAGTGATTTTTAAGCTGTTAATTATTTGTTCACTTTTAAAGAAAGTTAGCTTGGGAATTTAGGAATATCAAATTCTTTTGCTCGGATGCTGCAGTATCTCTTTAGCTGCTAACCATTTGTTTACTCTTAAAGATTAAGTTTGCTTGGGATTTAGAGTGTCAAATCTTTTACTTGATAGATGATAATTTATGTTTTTCTTATGATACTTTAAAAAGGAAAAATGAAGTTGCCATATGCCTTGTGTTAAAACAATTTAGCTGCATACTTTTGTGCTAATTTATGTAAAGCTTTCCATTTGTGCACTGAAGTAATGCTAAGTTCAGCCTTACCCCAAAAGGAGTCAAGTTTTACCTCCTAGATCATAAGTTCGTACTCAAGGCTGACTTTCGTGATTGCCTATAATCACATTCTGACTTAAGTGGTCTCTGATTTCCTACATTTAAAAAGAAAAATTAGTCTCTGATTTCCTACATGTTCTTACAGCAGTCAATTGGCTGTCAATAAATAGAACAATGGGAGTTGAGTCCGCCCCCTTTCCTCAACCCTTCTTTTGTCCATGTGTGTTCGGGATTTGGTAGTGATATATGAAATACTACATCTTAATTAGCCACTCAGAAAAAAACATATCATATGTGCAGATCCTGATATTAGATGAGGCTGATAGGCTATTAGGCATGGGATTCGAGAAGCAGCTAAATTCAATCATTTCTCATTTACCTAAGCTTCGTAGAACGGGTCTCTTCTCTGCTACTCAAACTGAAGCAGTTGAAGAACTATCAAAAGCAGGATTGAGAAATCCTGTCAGGGTTGAAGTTCGGGCAGAAGCAAAACAGTTGAGCGGTTCTGCGTCTGGGAATTCGACCTCGTCAAAAACACCTTCTGGCCTTCATATTGAGGTATGCTCCCACTGTTTCACAGTGTTTGTTTATTCCAAAAGAATTTATTTATGTCAAGGTGTAGATTACCATATTCTAATGTCTCTTCAATTTGGCAGTATCTGGAATGTGAAGCGGACAAGAAATCATCGCAGCTTGTACACCTCATAACAAATAACAAGTCAAAAAAAATTATAGTGTGAGCTTACTTCCCTGGAATCTTGAATTGCGTATCATTAATTTTTATATACCTGCATAGATGGTAGGAGATCACGTTGGTGTTTAGTACTTGATATTTTTTTACTCCTGCAGTTATTTCATGACTTGTGCTTCTGTTGATTATTGGGGAACTGTTCTTCCACGTCTTTCTTATCTGAAAAGTTTTACATTAATCTCTCTTCATGGAAGGATGAAGCAGGTACACTTATTGACATTTTAATAATAAAGGTCTATTATTTATGAAATTTTTTAATTAAGGCCTATTATTTAAAGAAGGTTCTCTAGCAGCTCAGGAAATTAACTCTCTTAAAAATTTTGTAGAGTGCAAGGGAGAAAGCACTAGCATCATTTACAGCTCTTTCCAGTGGTGTTCTTTTATGCACAGATGTAGCAGCACGTGGACTTGATATTGCAGGTGTTGATTATATAATACAGGTACTTTCTTATTGGCCATAATAATTTTGGCTTATGAACTTCATTATCTTGGTTGGTTTTTTTTTTTTTTTGGGGGGTGGGGTGGGTGGGTGGAGAGATAGGGGAGGGCTTATTACTTTGTTACTATAACATGTTTATCACTCCTTCACCATCTTGAACTTCAAAAAATTGAGAATGTGTGCA
>JAJONR010005607.1:0-11889 GCA_029582245.1 Solanum etuberosum | reverse complement strand
CAGAACCCAAGAAAAAAAACAAACACACGAGCAAACCAAAAGAAGAAAAAACCTTTCTATTTTATTTCATTTTCTTTTTAAAAATTCACCAACATATTCACATCTTTTATTCCTTACCCGTTATTTTCATATCAACACAAATACATATACCATTACAAACAACCTACGAAAAATTTGTGGGTGTTCTAATCAAGCTTCGATTAAGATTTTGCGGTATTCAACTTTACCTTATTTCTTTATTTATTTATGGAATTTGATGTAATTTTATGATAAGTTTTTCTATTTTTTTTTATTCATAATTTGATTGAATATTGAGTTAAGTGTTAAGCATATCTCTATTTAATGAATTGAGATAGTTTTAATTGGTGGTTATCTTGATTTATTTATTTTTATTTGTTAGTTGTTATTTCTTAAAAATGAATGGGTTGTGGTTGTGTTCTTGTTTTAACTTAGATGCCAATAAGGATAAAAATATAGATTATTAGGCTCCAAAATTATTGTCGCTTTTATTTTATCAAACAAAAAAAAAAGATTTGTTTTAGTAATTCGTCATTGTTTTGTTAGATTAGTAAGAAATTGCTACCCGTGTAATGCTTAATTTTGACGTTAACTTTAAGAGTAAATAAAAAAAAAATGTAATATTGATCTAAAATTTTATCATGCACCCTAAAAGTTTAGATTAGTTTTATGTTATTTGATTATTATATTTTATAAGGAACAAATATTTTCTCTTAACTTTTGATGAACTTTTAGGTATATTGAAAATATTTGTTTCAATTAAGAATGCGGTTGCGCATCTTTTTTGAGACAATTAAAAATAAACTCAGGGATGTGGTGACACACCTTGTCCAATAATATAATTAACTATTGTTAATTTAAAACAGAGACTTATAAAAAATAAGATTATTAAGTGTTATACAAAGAAGACTGTTATGTCTCTAAATATGAAGACCAAGAATGCGGTTACGTATCTAGGTCGAGACCAAATAAAAGTTCAACAAATAAAAAATGCGAGTAAATCCTGGCCTATAAAATATATCCAAAGGATACTTAAAATAAGTCTAAGTTAATAAAAGCGACCATGCAAGAACCACGGGACTCGAGGGATGCCTAATACCTTCCCCTCGGTCAACAGAATTCCTTACCCGAATTTCTAGTTCGCAGACCAAATAAAGAGTCATTTCCTTTTGATTAGGGATTAAAAAAGAAAAGGTGACTTGGAACACCATAACTCAATTCCAAGTGGCGACTCTGAAAAAATAAAAATAATTTCTAATCAATACCGTCACTTAAATTGGAAAAACCCTATCCCCGTGCGCGAAAAGGGGTGTGACAACTAATATATTCTCTTCGAATTACACTAACATGCTTTGCTCATTTACGGCAAACAATAAACAAATATATTTTAAGGCCAACATTCAACAAATGCTTTTCAACACGAAATCACCATCCAATTTGATCTATAAAAAAGGAGTATATAGTCAAAGTAAATTTGATTGTGTAATCATATAATTGGCCAAAGACATATGCAATTCACAAGGCCTTAGGTCTTAGTTTTGGATGATTTCTAATTAATTAAGGGCATTATATATTTGTAGCTTATCTCATTCAGCAAAAGCTAAAGGTTTGAATCCATGGTTGATGCTGGCTTCCCAAATCTGGTCAACATCAATCATCTTATCTCCACACTCATGTACATTCCATCCTTCTAAGGCATGCACAATTCCTGCCACTCTTGGCGCACTCATTGCTCTTCTTGGAAGCCAATTCTGTCCACATATAATCATAGTAATAGTTTAGTCACAAAATGTTTAAAGTATCTAAAGTTCACCCACTATAAGAGTAACATTAAAATATTTTTATTTTTTACACTAAATTAAAGTAACTAAATTATGTGTATAGTTCAGAAACTATAAAGGCCCGGAATGTAAAATTTTCGGTGTCTAATTTTCTTTTACCTCATATTTTTGAGTCAAAGTTGACCTTGTGTTTTCTAACAAATGCATATATATAGTTTGGTTATCTTATCTTAACTTGATATACAATATACTGTGTGGATGCGAGGAAGTCAACTAATTTAAGTATTTAATTATATTTTGAGTAGATTTATTTATTATTTATTTATAATTTAAGTAGCTTTATTTATTATTTTAGAATAGGGTTTTATGTTTCATAATTTTATACCTATTAGGTTAAGTTATAATTTTTAGTTTGGAATAGGATTTAGGTCTCCTACTTTCATAAGAATTAGACTTTCTATTGTTGTAATAAAACTCCTATTTAAAGGGACTTTTGATGAATAAATCAGTAAGCCATTTTTTAGCAAAAAAACAAGAGATTAGAGTTCTGTCTTCCATTGAACTCTAAGGTTTCAAACTCTTGGAGTTCTCTCTTTTAATGAACTCTAAGGTTTCAGCCTCCTTTTAACAAGCTGATTAATATATCGCCCTGTAAATCGATCATTCCCTAAAGCTTCATGATAACACAATAGTTATCTCATTTTATTGTTATAGTTAGCAACTATACCTGAAATTATTACTTAAAAGAAGAAAATCAAACCTATTAAAATGTTATGAGTGATATAGAAGAATCAATACATTAAAAAGAAAAAAAAATATTTTATTTCCTACAAACCCACCCTAGAAGGATAAAATGAATAAGAAAAAAAAATATTATAATGTTGAACTACTTATTTCTTTACAAAAATAAGAAGCAATAGATAATATGAATATTCATATTTCTATTTTCACCTCACTTATTTTTAAGTGACCCATATCCTACTCGACCCATCGATTTGCCTCCTCTGAGAGTAATATAGAAGAATAAATACATAAAAAAAAAGAGTAGAAATGTTGACAAACCTCACAAGCATGCATGTTTTGAAGAGAAGGTGGAGCTAGCATTGCAGGAGGGTGATGGTAGAAGCAGTCGTGGCGAGCTTTCTTTGGAGGAAACTGTGAGAATGGGAAGAAATGTGTCCCTTTTCCTGCCTTCATTTGTTCTTCTTCTGTTAATCCATCTCCAACTACCCATATCTATTACCAACAATTCTTAATATGTAAAATAAGAAAAGATTAAACTAAATTATTTTTACTAATCCTTTTTTTTTCTTGTTTCAAGAAATTGATTGCTTAAATTATACGTAATTTCAAACTCATGATGAAGAAAAGGAAACAAGAATGAAAAGGGAAATTTTACCTTTTGATCGAATGTGTTTGACAACACGAAATTACTCTGAGAACTAGTAGTAGCAAGTTTTAGTTTCTCGTAGTCACTTTTGTACAAAGTAGCTACCTGAAATTTTAAGAATAAGAAGATCTATTAAAAAAGAGGAATTGATATAAAAAGAGAATATTTTAATTGGGAAAGCAACTCATGTATAATTTAATGGGGATTTCATCTCCTAAGTAAGTAAGAATTACTGTATAAATTATCAAGCAAGAATTGATTAACATTTTATTGATCACAGAATACAAAAATTGGTTAGCCAACTCAATATAAAAATTCTTCAATCAAGAATTGGTTAGCAACTCATGAGCTTTTAAGTGAACTTGGCCATCCAATCTGAAGACAAAATATGCACTTTACCTTGGTCTCAGTTAACATTATGTTCTCCAACTTTGAATGTACACAAGTGACATAATACATGTAGGACGCCACATAGGGAGCATATGTTTACTTATTCAATTTAATGCAAGTTTAATTGTCTATTTGTACACACTCAAAATTGAAAAAGCATAAATAATAGCTAAGGTTTAGTTAAAGTTTATGCCAAGAGAAACTGGTTAAAAGCGTAAGTAAACCTGGATGCCCCTTTGAGAGAGAGCAGAGGCAAGAGAAAAGGAAACTTTAGTAAGATTTCCTCTGAGAAGAACTTGTGTAGTTCCTTTTGGAATGCTGTTTAGCACAACAGCAACTGCTAAGCTGCTTCCATCCACCACCTTTATCTTTAGTTTAGGGTGCCTTTCTATGTAAACTTCTCCATTTCTGTTAAGTTCCTCATCCTGTAAATTAAGCAGAAAAAAAAATTAAGTTTTACATTACGTACCATAAAATATCTTTTTTTCCGCGTTACTAATATCTCTTATCACGAATTGTTACCCGTGATTATTTTTTCATGTGATCTGATACCGAATATAATTTAATTTTAAGCTGTCAATTCCTGTATAGAAATTAACAAATTATCCATGACTATAATCAACTCGCCAATTAAGTACTTGCCTGGTTTAAAAGCCCAAGACTCAAGACCTTGGAACCTTTTTCTTCTGCTTGTAGTATAGCATCCTCTATGAAGCTATTAATAGCTTGTGATTGCCATTTCAACAAGTACTGCACATCAAAATAATTCAGCACTATTTTTAATGAATTAATATTAAAAGAAAAAAAAATCTGAAGTTGAAAATCTTCTTATCATCATAACCTGTAAATTGTATCTTGGAATGGCCCAAGATTGGAAATTAAATTTTTCCAAGCTATTTCTCTCCAAAATGAAAGTGCGTCCGTAGATACAATTGATGATCATAGTCCACAAAGTCAGTGGCCACATGAACCAGATGTACCATTTATGATTTTCAGGCATTGAAGCCAATGACGAAAATCCTAGCCTGAGATGGTAGATGGATTCTGGGGTAGTCAAATGTGTCAAATGTACCACATCAGGTGAATCTTCTTGTCTCTTTAGTGACTTTTCATATAACGAATGAGTAGACTTGTCCATCGTCCCATAGATATAGTCATAAACTGGCATAAATAGCGAATAATTTGTACGAAATTGAGTATGATGCAAGGAGTGAAACCTGATAATTAAAAGTCAAAATGCAGTTGTCAATTATAAGATGCTAACATGCTTAGAGATAAATAATGTAATTAATATGTTGCTTCTTTTATTAGGGGACTTTCTCTTGTATGGGCTTAGCTTTGTCACCTTCTTTTCTTTTCTTTTTTGTATAGATTTTTCTAACAATCTAATTTTATATGTCTTGCTAGCGCAGATCATCCAATAAAATAAGTAGTTACATATCAGAGTACTTCTATAAAAAATACATTATTATTGGAAGATCCTACACATGTAGGATGTTTTATTTGAGGATCCGAGTAACATATATACTTAGCAAATAGTTCAAATAAAAACAAGTTTTCCTAGAGACATTTGTTTTACCACTCCCCAAGCTCAACATATTGTTCATGTGGCACTGAACATGGGCTTACGCTCACAGCCAGACTCAAAATATACACTTTATTGATTCAATTTTTAAAGTTATATGAATTTGTGTATTTTAAAAACTGGTATAAGATTTAGTCATGTTTTAGAAAATTTTGTCATATATTATCTATGTTTGGTGTTGGAAATATAGAATTTGTTGGGCTTGCATTAATATTAGTGGGATGAAGGAGAAGTGACTTACGAGGGTGTATACATCAAGTATTTGAGAGGTTGAAATATGGAAAAAATCCAGTTGGGAATGAACTCAAAGTTGCAGTGTCCCATGTTATTCATGAGATCAATATAAGTAATGTATCCAAAGAGAGAAACCAGAGAAGCAGTCCGAGTAAACACTGTTGTTAAGGTTGGAATAGCAAATAGGAGGAAATATGCTATATGCTCAGCAAATGGATGAATCACAGCTGCAAAAGAATTTATACATTATCAACACGTTATATGTGAAATGTGAAACGATAAAGAGAGAGATTTTATATTACGTACATGTGATGGGCTCGGTAACAATGGAAGAGTGATGATGAGAATGATAGCGAGAATAGAGATAATGATGGTGCAATGCTCTGTGAAGCCAATAATAGAGAAATTCAACAGGACCCGCATGAAGTAATATTGACATCAACACACCATCTGATCTCCATAATGCCAAATTTGAAGCTCCATAAGTAAATGTATTGAAAACATATAACAAAATCCCGCTCAATATAATCTGATCGTCCCTGCCAACAAATTAATTTATATATATATATATACACATCACTCACTCACGTTAATTAAAGATAGAAATAAAAAAGTACTGTAGTAATTAAGAGAGAAAAGAGAGAGACCAGTTATTTTCTCGGTCAACTTGATCAAATTCAATGCCTTTGTGAAGAATGCGGTTATTGCCTTTGGCAGTTCGATAACGGGAGAAGCTAATCCACAGCTGATTGTGAACCATTCTTGATACTAAAAAAGGCAATATGAGAAAGTTTGTCCAATCTCTCTCATATTCCTCTTTCTTTACAAAACAATACACGCTCCCACCAATCCATGGACCCAAAATCACGTACTACAATTAATTTCATCATCACAAAAGCCAATATTCATGTTAGTATATTCTCATCACTGCATGCCAATTAATTTAATTAATATATTTCACACTGAAATATACTCTACGTACAAGAGAAGAAAAAAACAGTAGCGCGGTAATTGAAAGTTAACTCTTCCATACATTGCATAATCTGTTGTATTCCTAATTACCTCGAAACTACGTCACGAGATTGATTGCAGTCAATCTCTTCAAAAAGAATATATGCTAAATCAGGAAATTAAACCCTTCCTGTTTAGCTGGACTATACAAATTTAACTACCAAAAAAGTAGGCTTTGTGAGATGTTATGGCTCCCCTCCACTACTTTTTCCCTTCATTTCGTCAAGTACACGTCTATTAGATGACATACATGTGTGTACTATTTAATTGCTAAAGCTCAAGATTATATTGCATTAACTAATATTATAATCATAATTAAGTGAATAAGTTTTGAACAAATAATTTCTTAACTTTGGTAAGAAAAATATTCCTACAAATCTTACAACCCTTTGATTTCATTTTATATTTTTATATTCAAATATTAATATTGTACATTATTTAATCGCTTCCTGTGCTAGCAAATTTATTCTTGAAATATTATATTGAGATTTTTTTTTTTAAAAAGGAAGAATTATCATTTATGATAGAAATCATATAATAAAAATGGGAAATAAAAAATGCATTAGAATTACAAATGTGAAAGTATCCAAAAACAAAAAAACATCAATTTAAAGGCAAAATATTTTGTAAGACTACTGTTAGGCTAAACATATTAAACGTTGTTAAGTTCATGCTCATAATTTTAATATTTTAATATAAAAATATAAAATAAATTAATGATATAAATATATGGATACCAAAAATTGAGAAGAATTAATTATTCTTACTAAATTTGGAGAGAAACTTTTTCCAAAACTTATTCACTTAACTATGGTTATGATACTAGTTAATGCAATATAATTTTGACCTTTAACAATTAAATAGTACACATGTCTCTTATCCAGATGTATACTTGACGAAATGAAGAAAAAGGATAATGGAGGGGAGCCAAATCCCTTTTGAACCTACTGTACGTGGAAATATTACTACTGACGGAGACTCCAATTCCCCAAAGGCCAAAACAATAAATTGAAATAATACTTATTGTTTTCTGACAATAAATATAGAGTACTTATATGTTACTGTACTTGAAAATAATTAATGATAAAGAAAAAAAGAAAATTTTATGATTCATACCTTAAAGCTACCTAGGTGCTTCCAAGGCCAATCAGTGAGAAATCCAGGAGTAGTAGCCATTATTGTTTCTCTAATTAGCTTAATACAAAATGATGAGCAATTTATAGACGCTTCAATTGAGAAAACTCTATGTTTGGTATAGTAGGTGACTAACTTTGATTTCATTAATTAAAAAAAAATTGAAAAGTAACTATTTCTTGTCGTCATTCTTCTCTATTTACCAATCTTCTCAAACATTCTTTTATCTAATTAAAATAAGTTATACTCCCACCATTTTATTTTAAAATAAATGATTTTTAAGTATTTCATTTCAAAAGTAGTAGTATTTCACAAATTAACAAGATATTGATTTTTTTGTTCTTATTTTAGATAAGTGAAGTTATTTTTGTTGGTCAGATTTTATAATCAACGAACTAGAAATATTTATACTTCCGGCTCATTGAACTCTAACATGGGGAACTATATTCAGAGTGTCTAATTAATACTCCTCTCCATTTACATTTTTGGCCAACTATATATCTGGAACATTCGAACTATATATCTAACTCTATCCTCCTTAATTAATTATTTATTTTCTTTTGTTGAAATCTTCTTGCATTTCTCTTATTCCATGCATCATGCATGGTAGATATATAGCAGCTGCAAAAGCAATATCAAGGACAATATAAATGGATTGTTTGTTTGTAGTCTTCTAAGCTAGTCATGCTATCTCGACATCCAGGTATAGGGGTGGCAGAATTGATAATTCATATGGATACTTATTAAAATTAATCCATCTTAATCCTCATTTGTTTGCACTTAATGAACGTCTGAATCTTAATCATTCAGATTTAGTCCATTAAGTTCATTTTTTTAAAAAAAAAACCCTCTTAATGGGTCTTAATGAGTATGAATGAATCAGATCTATAACAGAAGTTTAATACCATTCAGACTCTATTAAAATAATAAGCGTTCTTTTATAATTTTTTTTTATTTTATTCCCTGCTTCTCTTCTGGACAAGTTTTAAGTTTCTTCGTCTCCTTTTCCAACCAAATACCATATTTTTCTTTTGAATAAGTAAGTTCTCATAATGTTTTACAAATATTTATCTAATATTCTTAATGTATATAGAAAAAACTGTTTTAGAAAAAAAATAAATCATTCTTTTTTCTGGGGTGGGTTATAATCTTATTCTTGAAACAATTTTTTGGAAGAAGTTATCTTGGGTTTGGATTATATATAACTTTTATTGATATAGTGTTTAATTTCTATTTTTTTTTTTAAATAAATAAATTATGCACATTTAGATATTGAAAACAAACAATCTTAATGGTTCAGTGTTCAGACCTAGAAACTACATCTTACTATTCAAATGTGCATTCAGATTCTGACATCTTAATCTTAATGCGCATCTTAATATTCAGATTCAGACGTCTTAATCTTAATAAAAACAAATGAGGAAATAGATTAGGTATTTAACCCATTTAAGATGGATAAAAAATGAATAAAATTCATATTATCGATTCAAAGTGGATAGTTTAATGGGTAAAAGAAGTCTATTCATAAAAGAAAGAAAAACGACATTAATATTTTTGTAAAGGGTAGGTGGTCTGAAAAGATTTTTTTTGAAAAAACAAATTAGTTTTTTTTTTTGGGAGGGGGCTGCCGGGGAGGGGGGGCGACTGATAGGGGGTGATAAAAAAAAATAAAGAAAAAATGAAAGAATTTTTTATTAAAAAAGAAACAAATTAAATTTGTTTTTTACACTTTTTTTGGGAGATAATATCTCAATAGTTACTTAACTATGAAATATTTTCACAAAAGTCACTTAACTTTGATTTTTAACTCAAAAGTCACTCAATTAAATGTATTTTCGTAGAAAGTCACTCAACTTTGATTTTTAACTCAAAAGTCACTCAACTATGTATTTTTTTCACAAGAAGTCATTCAACTTTGACTTTTAACTCAAAAGTCACTTAACTATGATTTCTTTTAATAGAAAGTCACTCAATTTTAGATGTTTTATTTAAAAAGTCACTCAACCTATTTAATTGAATTTTTTCAATAAAATTTGTTGACATGGAATTTTATTTAAAACTAAAATTTTAAAAAATAAAAATCTATTATTAAATTATTAAATTAGACACCAAATTAGCTCTTCAAATGATATCTTTTTTATTTAAATTGTTTAAAGATACCGTTTAAATTAGAAGCCCATGCGTATCTCATTAATTTCAAATTGTGTGCCATAAATCCTTAAAATTTTTAGGTTGTAATAAAAAGATAGAAAGAAACTGGAACAGTGTACATATGAGTTACTTATGGAAACTGGATACGTATGAGCTACTAATTTAAACGATATCATTAAATAATTTAAACGGTATCTTTAAATAAAATGATATCTTTTTTTAAAAAAAATTTAAAATTTTAAAAAAAAATTCATGTCAACAAATTTTGTTGAAAAAATTAATTAAATAGATTGAGTGAATTTGTAAGTAAAACACTTAGGGGTCGTTTGCTACAAAGATTAATAATATAGGAATTAGTAAAAAAAAAGATTAGTAATGCAAGAATTAGTAGTGTAGAGATTAGTAATGCAAAGTTTATTTTTATCAAGTCTTTAGTTCATTGTTTCCCAGTCATCTTGTTTTTGGATTAAAACTCTATGAAAAGATTCTTTTCAATAATATTTGTATTATTATGTAATTGGATCAAGGTAGATAATTGTCGGACAATATTATTTTTCATGACCTTCTAACTAGCTAGGAAAAAAATAATTTTGTTGTCATGTTTGCTATTTTTTCACTTGAATTATTTGAGGATAAATAATTGTCATCTTAATAAATTGATCACTAACAAAATGTCAATTTTTAATTTAAAAAACATAAACCATCTACTTTTAAAAATGAAAAGACGGTAAAAATTAATAAAATTGAGTAAACCATCTACATTTACACATACAAAATTGCAAGTTAGAGTTCTAATATTTATGCAATTTTATAATGTTTAAAATACAAATTATTAGAAAACACTATACAAATATATGTATATATTGGATTTATTTAGTAACAAACAACTCTCTCTAAATAATTTATAAGATAATTTGTTTAAATAAATTTACTAGTACAAATATAAAACATAAATTCAAGAAATAAAAAAAATGATTAAAATGATTTGAGAGATATTTTTATCTTTATATAGACTTATCTCATGGTATTAAATCCTATGTATTACTAATATCTCCAAATGGAAGGTATTAGTAATACATTCAATAATACCATATGGGGTGTATAAAAGCCTGTTTGACATTGCTGTTGAGAGCCTAGAAACACTTATTTTGAGAAAAAATCACTTTTAATTTTTTTTTAGATGTTTGTCACTTAAATATCTCTTATTAATTAATTAACATATATCATATGTTTGGTTAAGTTTCATTTCATAATTTTATTTTTTATTTTTATATAATAAATTTATATTTTATTTATTATTTTATATATTATTTTACAGAATTAGAAAACAAGAAGAACGCAACAACAATATTTTTGTAAAACTAGAAGAAAAAAGAAGAAAACAACAATTAAAGATTTCAACCCTTCAAAAAAAATGTATAATATTGATTGAAAATTTGAATATGAACATTTTAATTTAATTAAAATAAAATTTTAATTTAATTTCTTGTAATAGATGTTTAAACTAGTTTTTCTCTATAAAATAATATTAATGCTAAAAGTACATTAATACTTGCCCTTAATCATAATTTGACTCTCAAAATGTAACGACCGGTTCCCCTCGTTATAGAAAAGTCAACGGGTAAAAACTTTGGGCCGGAAAACTTTTTGGTAGTACCTTGAAATTTTCCAACCTAGTCCAGATTTGGAAGAAATCGGAGTCAGTAAGGTCTAGGAAAATTTGGTAACAAACGGGAGATCAAATTCATATGAGCAGATAGCTAAGACGTTAAGGAACCCGTACGACTTTACGGAATCAAATTCGGGCGAGTGAAACTCCCAAAAATGGTCTTAGCGTGAACGTGTATTTCTGAGTGTCGTGGGGTGAAGGTGTGTTGTTAATTGGGGGTTTGGAACTCTTAATTTAGCTCACTATTTCCGTGCAAGCCGCCAAGGCAAGATTTTCCCGCCAGGGCGGGCCCACTGTGGCAGGGCAGACGCGACTTAAAGTCAGAAATAAACCCCAAAAATATTTTATTCTGTAATTATTGATTTTGAGAGCTAAGGAACGAACCCAGGTATTTTCTTGACAGTTTTTCACCATTCATGAGGCTAAATGTAAGGTTTTCACTCCCCGAATCCATTTTTCGATCCGTAGAACTTAGTTTCTTGGGTAATTATCGATTGGGGAGGGTTTTGATATGAGATTTATGGTG
>JAJONR010005602.1:0-19705 GCA_029582245.1 Solanum etuberosum | reverse complement strand
TGTGATTAGAATTATTTAGGTACAAAACACATCAAGAATCGACCCAAATAAGTAAAGGAACCCAATGCAAAGCATCCCAGATAGAAATGAAGCCAAGACTGTGCTAATTGTGGGCAAGCACTTTGTATTGGCTCCAAGCCGCACCTGTTATGAAACTTTAGAGGTCATAGAAGCAGGCTTGTCCTGATGATGGACCTCGCACTACGAAGTTCAACCTCTATGATGGATCCAGTGGTGCGGACCTCAAGACCCACATTGGAGGTCGCATCACAGACTAATGTTCGTGCAGATTTATTTTGACAAGTTAAGATCAAGTTCAATTAGGAGTAGTTGATATTTTCTACCACTATAAATAGTCTACATTAACAACTTTCTTAGGGTTACGAACTGTTTCCAGAGGTTACAAAGTATTGCCCTTGATTGAGTACATATTAGCCCGATATCGATCCTACAATTGTGATTTAGCAGACTTTTTAACTATTCTAATACTTCAAATTTGTGGAATTGTGTAAGTGACCAAAGAGAGTATATGTTTATTACTTTTAACGACTTTAATTAAATTATTGAAAGCAAGTAAAATTGATTGAAACATTTCTTGAGAGAAATTCCTGGATTACGACTCTGCTAAACATGCATATACAATACTCAATTTCATATACTTAGTTTATTTATTTAGTAACTGATTTACAGAATTAGTAATATGATCATGATCTTCTGAGTCTCTAATCATCTATACATATTAACCACGTGACAAGGTAAGGTGCAAGTTGATGATTTTTTTTGTTGGGATGTACACGATAACTATTCATTATGTTGTTGTGAAATCATCAAATTCTATTTCAAAACATCAACCAATTCAAATTTTTTAAACTTATTAATGATTCATAAGACAAGACTATGTGAGAAGCTTCTCCTTCTTTTATCACTCTCATCCACTCTCTTTCTGATGTTGATATCCATCAATTCATTTCAATAAAACGAAGAAGAAAATTTTTGTTTTAGAAAAATTGTCTTTTTATTGTAATATTTATTACAACTATTGATGTTTATTTCTAACTTTGGTAACTTTATCAATTAGAGTTATTCCTTTGGAATTTACCATCCATAATTAGTATTAGCCTAATATAGACGTTTATATACACTTGCAACTAGGGGTGTATAAAATCCAACCGAAAATTGAATCAATCAGTAAATTAAGTCAAATAAAACAAATCTGATTAGTGGTTCAGTTTGACTTGATTTGGTATTGAAAAAGAACCCAACTATACTTGGGTTGATTTGGTTTTAACTAAAAAAAGTCAACCTAAGACCAAACCAACCCGACATTATATATACTCCCTTCGTCCCATTTTATGTGGCACTTTTCGAATTTTGAAATTCAAATAAGTCTATTTTTTACCGTAAGTTTTTCATAGATCTTTTAAACATTTTGAATTATCAATTATTGTGACGTATAGTACTTTTTACGTACTTTACAAATATATAAATTTCATTTCAAAAAAAATGAAGATTTCATGCGGTCAAACTTAAACTGTTTGACTCTCGAAAAATGAAAAGTGCCACATAAATTGGGACAGAGGGAGTATAATTTTTTATTTTTTATTTTTTACATTAAAATATTTACTTTGATATAATTTCTAAATATTACGTATACTTTTTCATAATTTTTATCTTCTAATATATTTTTCAAGTTTTTTGAGATTTAGAATTCTAATAGTCAAGTAAAGGTTATAGTTCATTGATATATCTAACTATAATAAAGCCCAATTCAAAATCAAATCAATACTAATGCCAAAAAAAAAATTAATTCAACACTAAGAATGACAATAATGTTGAATATTTGTTCTTTAGTTTTACATTTGTCTAGACATTTAAAATACATAACCTAATTTTAATTATTTTTTTAATGTTTAATCATGTAACTAATACTTATTAGACTTATTTTAGCGTGATTTAGTACTTTTAAATTATAATCAGTTTCATTATGACTTATTAATTAGAAATATTTGTTTTATGTGATTTTTTTTTTGTTGTTGTTGAATATTTTAGTGTCATCACTCATCTCATATTTTGAATTGTTTTCTTAAGAAACACCTTAGATAGTTGTATTTTGGTTGGACTAAAGAAATGTTTGGAGCACAAGTTAATTATATGTTTATATGAATATTTTACCGGAAAAATCCAAAAAAAAAACGAGGTTTATTAGTTTGGTTTGATTTATAAATTTAAAATTTTGAGACAAATGGTTAGGTTTGATATTTGAAAAAAGCAAACCAACCCAAAAAATTTTGAGGTTGAAAAACCCCAGTTTTATTAATTTGGTTTATAAATTTAAAATTTTGACACAAATAATTTAATTTGATATTCAAAAAATCTAAACCAATCCGATAATGTACCCCCTACTTACACCAATTGATATTCTTATCTTAAAAAGAGTGTTCAATTCATGCATTAACCTTTTACAATACAACACTTACTATATGACACAACTACCATAATAAGTAATTGCTTATCAAAAATGAGTTAATGATGATTTATATGTCAACTAGTATTTGATACATTTTTTCAACAACTCGATTTTCCCCAATCTCTTTTGTTTCTCAAATTTAAATTGGAATTACAGTAGAATTTTAAAGTTTATCAAGTCACCAAACTATAATTACAAAATATATTCTATCCCAATTTAACATAAAATAATCAAAATAAATTAACTAATTTATTTAAATAACCGCATAAAATCTACCATATATATAGGGAGCTGAGGGAGCAAACCAAGTTTTTGTAATAAAATATAATGACATTATGATGACATAAAAATAACAAATTTGAGGAGAGATGACAAATATGGAAGAACATATATTGCGTAATCATTAATATTTATTAATTGTTCAATTTAATTAGAAATTAAAATAGATGTAGACACATTAAATAAATTGCAGTTATTTTTGTGAATGTTTTAACTTCAATTATATTTGTTGATGTTTTAAATTAAATAAAAAAGAGGAGAAACACCATAAAATTCTTTTGAAAGAAAAAATGGAAGAAAAATACTTTGTAATATTGCTTACATTGAGTTATTAAAGATAAATAACCTAATGACTATTAGGACAAGCTTCTTAAAAGAATAAATCAACAACTATATGAGAGATAACAAAATTAAAATCCGGTATAGTATAATAATATAGGATAACAAAAACATGACAAGAGAAGGTGTTAATTAGATGATTTTGTTTGTTGGGATGTACACGATAACTTCTCATCAGGTTGCGGTGAAATGATCATATTGCTTTGCAAAACTTCATCCCAATTCAATTTCTTTAACTTATCAATGAACTCATAAGACAAAACTACGCGAGAAGCTTCTCCTTCTTTTATCACTTTCATCCATTCTCCTTCTGATGTTGACATTATTTCTCTATCAATCGATTCAATTCAATAAAAGGGAGAAGAAAATTTTTGGTTGGGAAGATTTGTCTTTCTCTTGTACTATATTTATAACAACTATTGCATGGGTATCTTTAACTTTGGTAACTTCATAAATTTAGCTATTTTTTAAATTTTCTATCCATAATTAATGTTTGCCTTTCATAGACATATGTTTACACCTATCTATCACGACACTTAGAGGGTGTTTGGATTGACTTAAAAATTGGTCAAACCTACTTTTAAGTCAGTTTTTTACTTCTGAAAGTGTTTGACAAATATAAAAAAACTTAAAATAAGTCAAAAATGACTTAAAATAAGTCAAAAATGACTTAAAATAAGTTAGGAAGTGTTTGGCAAGGTTAAAAATGACTTGAAATAAGTTTTAAATGACTTAAAATAAGTCAAAAACCAAAAGTAGGTCTCCCCCTACTTTTTATTTTTTGACTTAAAAGTCATTTCAATTTGACTTTTTATTTTTTACTTAAAAACTACTTCTTTTTTAAGTCAATTCAAACAGGCTCTTACTATATGACACAACTACCATAAAAATAAGTAATTGCTTATAAAAAATGAATCAATGATGATGTATATGTCACCTAGTTGTCACGACCAGACCGTCGTGATTGGTACCCACACTAACCCTCCGGTGGGAGAACCATTACTACAACCCAACTAATCAAGAATCTACATATTTAAAGATACGGAAGCAGGTTTAAATGTAGAATTAAAGTAGAATTCCCATAAACTCCAAAAGTCTAACAACGATTCTAAAAACAATGCGAAAATAATGCCTAGAACCTGAAAGTCAATGTACCAAAACTCTAACAAGGAACCAAAAGTCTAAAGAAAATGGGTACAACCCAAACTAAACAAGAGAATTATCTAAAGAACTAGTCTAAGTCCGAAGAGATGGACTAAACAAAAAGGAGAACTCAAGGCAGCTCGAAAGAACTGGCTCACCCTTGAATTCGATGACGATCACTGATCTTCTAAACGAGGTATGTCAGTAGCCGCTTGAAGATGTCCTGTACTCAACAAAGAAAGAGCAAGTGCAGTATCAGTACACAACCATAGTGTACTGGTAAGATCACGCGGCTATCCCACTAAGTGCAATATAAGCAAGTCATTACAACATCATAAACATGCATACATCGAGCATATACAATATCAATATCGTGGCCTTCATGACCAAGTCCCAGACGCCAGTCGACGCCCAGTCAGGACGGACCGTCGGTGGCTTCGGCAAATTTTAAGTAAGGGTCGTTTGATATTTTACCCTATGCGTTGGACACCTAAACTACGTAGCTTTGGTCAGTTTAAGCCTAGTAACTTAATCAGAACTTACCCTAAGCGATTCATTCACCAAAATTCATCAAACTTAGAGCAAAAGAGGAGAAACAGTCGAGCAGCCCTCTCCAAGAACACAACAAGTTTTCCTTAGTTCCAGCCCCGAAATTGAAAGATTTCTCTGTGGAATTCGTCACCAGGTATGTGGGATTTCACTAGTGGTTCCTTTCACCCATTAGGTCCTTAGAATTCAGTCAGATTCTTGATTCCTTTCATATTATCTAGACCTAGGGTTTCTTGAATGTTAGAAATTGTTGTGGATTAGTTGTTAGAATATTCCTAATCAGATTTTCATGTTGTTGTAACACTGTTGCTTAGTTCCTTGCATGAAATTCAGAACCCTAGATGTGTTGATTCGTTTAGTTCATGAATTACACTTGCTAGGCCAGTTTATACACATATACATGCATCAGTTCGAAATGTTTCATTATTAGTACATTAATGTTGCATTTTCAATTAGCATGTCAGAACAGTGAGCTATCCATTATATTTCAGTTATGTGGTAATGTACATATATTCAGTTGGGAGTAGGCTTAAAACCGAGTTGGACTAGGGTCAGTCACCCTCATTGTCCCAACCCTACGTGCCACTATAGGTTTCTAAGTCCCTTCCGTGGGCATCATATTTAGTGATCACGCCAGTCATGCCTCTATACCCTTGGCAAGGTATATTGGGTCCTCTCGATGGGGCGTATACATCGGACTCCACATTTAGCTCATGTGGTTTTATGTTTGTTATTAGTAGCTCCAACAGTCAGATTCTAGTGCACTTGACCAGGTTCTAGTTACATTTCAGTATTCAGTTTCAGCATGTTATGTACTTGGTCATTGCAATCAGTTCAGTTCAGTTCATTTCAGTATATTTCAGTATTTTCATCATGTTCAGATTATATCATTGATCAGTATGCTTTATTCAGTTATGTATATATATTGTTCAGCTTTATCCTATCTTGCATGCTCAGTACCTTTCAATAACTGACGCATACTATGTGCTACATCTTCTCGTGATATAGGTTCAGGTCCTTAGCATTCAGATAACGCATAAATTGGTTTCCGATCTCCAGTTCAGCATTATCAGTGGTGACTCCTCATTCTTTGAGGACGACAGACATGTTTTATTTTACCTTCAATCTTTTAGTTTTAGTTTTACTAGAGTTAGCTGGGGGTATGTCCCAGCATCTCTTGTCAGTTAGAGGCTTTTATTCAAACATAGTTAGATTCAGTTTTAGTTTTAAGTTTGGTTCTTTCAGTTGTTATTAAACTCATAGTTTATATATTCAGACTTAGATTGTGTATTCCCCATCATTTAGTTTATTTCTTGTTTTTAGTTTCTGCACAGTATTTGTTTAAGTATGCTTATGATATGCCAGCTCAGGGTTAGCTTAGGGACATTCATGATCCTAGGTCCCGTGTTTACGTCAAGGGGGTATCCTCGGGACGTGACAAACTTGGTATCAGAGCATTAGGTTTAAGTTTCCTAGGATGTCTGAAAATCCGCACTAAGTAGAGTCCTTTTTGTGGGTGTGAAGTGCACCACATCTAATGAGAGGGAGGCTACGAAGTATTTTATGAAAAACCTCACTTTCTTGTTATTCTTATCATGTGTGGGTATGATCTACCTTCTAACTCGTCGTTATGCATTTCAGATCATGCCTCCTCGTAGAACTTACGTAAGGAATGTGAATGCCCACAACGCTAACGCAGTTCCTCCAGTCCCAGATCATGAGGTTTTGAATGCTAAATTTTAGAATGCTATCCAACTTTTGGCCGAGAGTGTAGCCAACCAGAACAATCACAGGTCCCAGTTCCTACAAATGCTAGTGGTGGATCATTGGCAGCTAGGGTTCGAGATTTTGTTAGGATGAATCCGCCTGAGTTTCTAGGGTCGCAAGTTGGTGAGGACCCCCAGAACTTCATTGATGAGGTCAAGAAAATATTTGGAGTGATGCAAGTGACTGGAAAAGATAGGGTAGAGTTGGCGTCCTATCAGCTTAAGGATGTGGCTCACATATGGTTCACGCAGTGGAAAGAAAATAGGGGTGAGAATGCAGTTCCTATCACTTGGTAGTGTTTTACCGGAGCTTTTCTGGACAGTTTATTTCCAAGAGAGTTCAGAGAGGCCAAGGCTCAGGAATTTATGAATTCGAGACAAGGTTCTATGTCAGTCCAAGAGTACGGACTTAAGTTCACCCAGTTCTCCAGGTATGCTCCACATATGGTTGCCAATCCCAGGGCACAAATGAGTAAGTTCCTATTTGGGGTATCTGACTTGGTGAAGACAGAGTGCAGAAATGCTATGTTGTTGGAGGACATGAACATTTCTAGGCTCATGACTCATGCTCAGCGGGTTGAGGGAGACAATCTTAAAGAACAGGCTAAGGACAACAAGAAGGCTAGGACAGGCAACTATGATTACTCTCAGCAGAAATTGGGTGGTGGAAATCGCTCATAGTTTCAGCAGAAATCTTCAGCTCCAGCACCTTCATCAGTTAGTGCTCCATCCTCCAGGTTTCGACAGGATCATAAAGGTAGGGCATCAGGCTCTAAGTCTCAGGGGAGTGTTTCAGGTACCAGAACCTACCCAACTTGTCTGAAGTGTGGTAAGAACCATTTGGGCGAGTATCTTGCAGGAAATGAGGGATGTTTTGGGTGTGGTCAGACTGGTCACAGGTTAAGGGATTGCCCTTCTTCTAAACAGGATCAGGGAGGTAACAATAGTAGGGCCAGTCTACAACACCAGCAGGTCGCCCAACTCAGCAGGGTACTTCATCTGGTACAGGTGGCGGTCAGCACCAGAATAGGTTGTATGCTCTCCAGGCTCGCCAGGACCAGGAAGATTCTCCTGATGTGGCCACTGGTACATTACGAGTCTTTCATTTAGATGTTTATGTTCTGTTAGATCCAGGGGCTACTATTTCCTTGGTAACTCCCTATATATCAGTGAACTTTGATATCAGTCCAGGAACTCTTTCAGAACCCTTCTCAGTCTCTACTCCAGTTGGTGACCCAATTATAGCTAGACGAGTATACAGAAATTTCCCAATCACAGTCTCTTAGAAAGTTACCTCAGCAGATCTTGTAGAGTTAGAAATGGTAGGGTTTGATAACATTCTAGGCATGGATTGGTTACATTCCTTTTATGCCTCAGTCAATTGTAGAATTAGGATCGTTCGTTTCCAGTTTCCAGACGAGCTAATCTTGGAATGGAAAGGTAGTAGCTCAGTGCCTATGGGTAGATTTATCTCTTACCTTAAGGCCAGAAAGATGATCTCTAAGGGGTATCTCTATCATCTATTTTGGGTTAAGGATTCAAGCTCCGAAACCCCAACTCTTGAGTCTGTTCCAGTAGTAAGTGAGTTCCCAGAAGTGTTTCCAGAAGATTTTCCCGAAGTTTCTCCCAAAAGGGAAATCGACTTCGGAATTGATCTCCTTCCAGATACCCAGCCTATTTATATTCCTCCTTACAGAATGGCTCCAGTTGAGCTTAAAGAATTGAAAGAACACTTGAAAGACCTTCTAGATAAGGGCTTCATCAGACCCAGTATTTCCCCATGGGGTGCACCAGTGTTGTTTGTGAAAAAGAAAGATGGTTCTCTCAGGATGTGAATTGACTATCGGCAGTTGAACAAATTCACAATCAAGAATAAGTACCCCTATCCCCAGGATTGATGACTTGTTCGACCAACTTCAGGGTGCTAGTCATTTTTCGAAAATAGACCTCAGATCTGGTTATCATCAGCTCAGAGTCAGAGATAGTGACATCCCAAAAACAGCCTTCAAAACTCGGTATGGTCATTATAATTTGTAGTTATGTCATTTGGACTAACCAATGCTCCTGCAGCTTTCATGGGTTTGATAAACAGGGTGTTCAAGCAGTATTTGGACTTGTTCGTTATCGTCTTTATTGATGATATCCTCATTTACTCTAGGAATGAGGAAGAACATGCGACTCATTTGAGGGTTGTCCTGCAAACTCTCAAAGATCGCCAGCTATTCGCTAAGCTTAGCAAATGCGAGTGTTGGTTACAATCAGTTGCTTTCCTTGGGCATACAGTGTCTAGCGAAGGGATTCGAATGGATTCTCAGAAAATAGAGGCAGTGAAGCAATTGCCCAGACCCACCTCTCCTATAAATATCAGAAGTTTCTTAGGTTTAGCCGGTTACTACAAAAGGTTTGTGGAAGGTTTTTCATCCATAGCTTCTCCATTGACTAAGTTGACTCAAAAAAAGGTTAAGTTTCAGTGGTCAGAGGAGTGTGAAAAGGGCTTATCAGAACTAAAAACTAGGTTGACTACAACTCTTGTTTTAACTCTATCAGAGGGTTCAAACGGTTATGTGATCTATTGTGATGCATCCAGAGTCGGCTTGGGTTGTGTGTTGATGCAGCGAGGTAAGGTTATAGCTTATGCTTTTAAACAGCTTAAGGTGCATGAGAAGAACTATCCAACTCATGACCTCGAGCTTGCAGCCGTAGTATTTACCCTAAAGATTTGGAGACATTACTTGTATGGTGTTCACGTAGATGTGTTCAGAGACCATAAAAGCCTTCAGTATGTTTTCACCGAGAAAGAGTTAAATCTTCGCCAGAGGAGATGGCTTGAATTTCTCAAGGACTATGATATGAATGTGCTTTACCATCCTGGTAAGGCCAATGTAGTAGTTGATGCTCTTACCAGACTATCTATGGTTAATGTAGCACATGTTGAGGAAGAAAGGAAGGAATTGGCAAAGGATGTTCATCGGCTTGCTCGTTAGGAGTTGCCTTATGAGCATATCAGATGATGGTGTAACGGTTCAGAATGGGTCAAAATCTTCATTGGTAGCGGAGGTTAAGGAAAAACAAGACAGGGATCCTATTTTACTCCAATTGAAGGGTGCAGTCCATCACCAGAAAGTTGAGGTTTTCTCCCAAGGGGGAGATGGTTTGCTTCGCTACCAGGGTCGTTTATGTGTTTCTAAGGTGGGTGAGTTGAGACAGCAGATCCTTACAGAAGCCCATAACTCTAGGTATTCTATTCATCCAGGCGCCACTAAGATGTATCGTGATCTGCGGGAAGTCTTTTGGTGGAATGGCCTGAAAAGGGATATAGCAGAATTTGCAGCTCTTTCCCTCTATATTTAGCTAGTTTAGTCTTCATTCGAGGATGAATGTTCCCAAGGGGGAGATAATGTAACACCCCATATCCTAGAAATACCAACCATCAAACTTTTCAGAAGTTGCAGGTGCCATCGATAGGTGCCACCTACGGACCGTAGGGTGACCCATGAACCGTAGGTGGGGTCCGTGGCTGACCACTTGAAACCCCCTCCCCAGAACCCTAGAAAATTTCAGCCAAGGCACGACCCACGGCCGGACCTACGGATCATAGGTCAGACCACAGGCCGTGGTCCAGATCCGTGGATCGTGGCCTTCAGGACTGAGTCCCAGATGCCAGTCGACGCCCTACCAGGACGGACCGTCGGTCTGTCATTGGTCCGTCGGTCAGGGGCCATCAGTAGCTTCAGTAAATTTTAAGTGAGGGTCGTTTGGTCTTTTCCCCTATTCGTTGGACACCTAAACTACGTCGTTTAACCCCTAAACTACGTTGTTTTGGTCAGTTTAAGCCTAGTAACTTAATCAGAACTTACCCTAAGCGATTCATTCACCAAAATTCATCAAACTTAGAGCAAAAGAGGAGAAACGGTCGAGCAGCCCTCTCCAAGAACGTAACAAGTTTTCCTTAGTTCCAGCCCCGAAATCAAAAGATTTCTCCGTGGAATTTGTCACCAGGTATGTGGGATTTCACTAGTGGGTTCCTTTCAACCATTAGGTCCCTAGAATTTAGTCAGATGCTTGATTCCCTTCATATTATCTAGACCTATGGTTTCTTGAATGTTAGAAATTGTTGTGGATTAGTTGTTAGAATATTCCTAATCAGATTTTCATGTTGTTGTAACACTGTTGCTTAGTTTCTTGCATGAAATTCAGAACTCTAGATGTGTTGATTCGTTTAGTTCATGAATTACACTTGCTAGGCCAGTTTATACAGATATACATGCATCAGTTCCAAATGTATCATGATCAGTACATTAATGTTGCATTTTCAATTAGCATGTCAGAACAGTGAGTTATCCATTATATTTCAGTTATGTTGTAATGTACATATATTCAGTTGGGAGTAGGCTTAACACCGAGTTGGACTAGGGTCAGTCACCCTCATAGTTCCAGAACTACGTGCCACTGTAGGTTTGTAAGTCCCCTCTGTGGGTATCATATTTGGTGATCACGCTAGTCATGCCTCTATACCCTTGGCAAGGTATATTGGGTCCTCTCGATGGGGGGTATACATCAGACTCCACATTTAGCTCATGTGGTTTTATGTCGGTTATTAGTAGCTCCCACAGTCAGATTATAGTGCACTTGACCAGGTTCCCAGTTACATTTCAGCATTCAGTTTCAGCATGTTGTGTACTTGGTCATTGCATTCAGTTTAGTTCATTTCAGTATATTTCAGTATTTCCATCATGTTCAGATTATATCATTGATTAGTATGCTTTATTTAGTTATGTATTTATATTGTTCAGCTTTGTCCTATCATGCATGCTCAGTACCTTTCAAGTACTGACGCATACTCTACGCTACATCTTCTCGTGATGTAGGTTCAGGTCCTCAGCATTCAGATCACGCATAGATCGGTTTCCGATCTCCAATTCAGCATTATCAATGGTGAGTCCTCATTCTTCGAGGATGACAAACATGTTTTCTTTTACCTTCAGTATTTCAGTTTCAGGTTTTCTAGAGTTAGCTCGGGCATATCCCAGCATCTCTTGTCAGTTAGAGGCTTTCATTCAGACATAGTTAGATTTAGTTTTAGTTTTGAGTTTGATTCTTTCAGTTGTTATTAAACTCATAGTTTATATATTCAGACTTAGATTGGGTATTCCCCATCATTTAGTTTGTCTCTTGTTCTTAGCTTCCACACAGTATTTGTTTAAGTATGCTTATGATATGCCAGCTCAGGGTTAGCTTAGGGTCATTCGTGATCCTAGATCCCTTGTTTACATCAAGGGGGTAGCCTCGGGGGGTGACAGAAGCTGTTGGAGATTGTCTTCGTTTTCACCTATGAAACATCACTAACCCTGCAACCAGACTATGCCAAATGGCATAGAAAGAGTAGTATCAGTACAAACAACATGTACTGGTAGGCATCATCGGTCAACCCGATACCCACCGAATAATATAAAGAAATCAACCAGCAGAAAACATGCAATAAGAAAGTACACCCCTCAACCTTTATCATCCTGCCTTTACCATTCCCGTATACCTTAAACGTACTAGTACACTTGACTCTAACCTCTTACTCTATCACTCTGCTCGCTCTGTTCCTGATCACGGCTTAACCATTCTATCTCATAGAGGAGTTCCCAAATACAACCACTACCAACCAGGCCAACCACTCATGACATGCCCTCGCTTCTTTTGTATCACAATTCAGCCCTTGACCACACGGTATACTTTATCAAGGCTCGCTAACCGTTTCAAATACGAATCCCCTTCCCAAGGTAGGACCTGTGTACTTGTGCATCATGAACACTACCCCACTTCTCATTGTCTAAGAACACACACAACCTCTCTAAAAATAGCCGATAATAACACTTGGACCCTCAGCTTCCACTTACCAGACCTCATACCGATTGGGCCTGATCATTCACAGTTAATTCCAGTAAACGAGATATAAATAATTAATTACAGTACAGTAAACACACATATACAGGATGCATAATTCCAATATCATTTTAGGAACAATATACAATTCCCCAATAACAATGGCAGGTAGATATAAATATAGTAGTCACAAATGGTTCTCTCATGGAACCCACGCCCAAACTGTTAGTGTGTCGGAACGTGACACTCGATCCAATATGTATGTGTCAAAATGTGATACCCGATCCAATATATGTGTTGGAACACGACACCCGATCCAATATATGTGTCGGAACGTGACACCCAGTCTAGTCAGCACAACCACAACCATAATCACACCCATAATGAATAGTTCACATAGTCACACAGTCAAGTAACAAGTTCATGGCATGTAATTGTCCATACTTAGTTATTTCGTTAGGTCTGATTCATGTTTCCCTATTCACCTACATGCTCGCATATAATGGAGCCATTAACAAGCATATATAACACAAACGGGAAGTCGAATAATCATCTACCCCTAGTTCACCGGACGAGGCTTTCCCCCATGGTACACATCTTATTTTACAACTATGAGTACATGTACAACCGCCCCTTTTTCTGTGCCCAAAGGCCTAAACATGAATTCTACCATCATTTAGAAATATATTGCGTAGTGAGCACGAATTTACGACTACTCAAGTAAGTAAACCTAGCCTACCTGGGCACCAAGCAGCTGCAGAGGGATTACAGCTCCAACCCTGGCTTCCGGACAACAAGACGGTGGATTTTTGTCAGGAATCAATGAGTTGTCATCAACCTTGCGCTAGAAATCTATTTCTCCTTCCTTCCCAAGCCTAGAGCAGCCTTGTTAGGGTTTCTGGGGTGATCCTCACCTCTTTTTGGCACTTAGGGAAAAAGGAGAAAATAAGACTTCGCGTCATTAAGTTCTGCCCTTCGTCCAACCAGCTCTGGAGCTCCCATCCCGCTGGGGCACCGCCGCCATAACGACATCTCCCTGCTCTAGCGGGACAGTGGGGCCCAGCTACTCACGATGTTTTGCCCTTCATAAGTAACGACCGTTCGGGTCGTTACATCACTCATCTCATATTTTGTATTATTTTCTTAAGAAACATCTTAGATAGTTGTATTTTGGTTGGACTAAAGATGTATTTGGAGCACAAGTTAATTATATATTTCTATGAATATTTTACCAGAAAAATCCAAAAAAAATGAGGTTAATTAGTTTGGTTTGATTTAAAATTTTAAAATTTTAAAATTTTGACACAAATAGTTTGGTTTGATATTTGAAAAAATTGAACCAACCCAAAATATTTTGAGGTTGAAAAACCCCAGTTTTAATAATTTGGTTTATAAATTTAAAATTTTAACACAAATAATTTAATTTGATTGTTCAAAAAATCTGAACCAGTCCGATAATGTACCCCTACTTACACCAATTGATATTCTTATCTTAAAAGGAGTGTTCAATTCATGCATTAACCTTTTACAATACAACACTTACTATATATCACAACTACCATAAAAATAGGTAATTGCTTAGTAAATATGAATCAATGATGATTTATATGTCAACTAGTATTTGAAATATCTTTTCAACTCTTACTATTTGATACATTTTTTCAACAACTCAATTTTCTCCAATCTCTTTTGTTTCTCAAATTCAAATTGGAATTACAGTAGAATTTTGAATTTTATCAAGTCACCAAACTATAATTACGAAATATATTCTATCCCAATTTAACATAAAATAATCAAAATAAATCAACTAATTTATTTAAATAACCGCATATAATCTACCATATATATAGGGAGCTGAGGGAGCAAATCATGTTTTTGTAATAAAATATAGTGGCATTATGATAACATAAAAATAACAAATTTGAGGAGAGATGACAAATATGAAAGAAAATATATTCCGTAATCATTAATATGTATAAATTGATCAATTTAATTAGAAATTAAAATGGATGTAGACATATTAAATAAATTGCAGTTATTTAAAAAAGAGGAGAAACTCCATATAATTCTTTTGAAATAAAAAATGGAAGAAAAAGAAGGTAAAAGAAAAATACTTTGTAATATTGCTTACATTGAGTTTTTAAAGATAAATAACCTAATGACTATTAGGAGAAGCTTCTAAAAGAATAAATCAACAACTAAATGAGGCACAACAAAAATAAAATCCGGTATAGTATAATAATATAGGATAACAAAAACATGACAAGAGAAGGTGTTAATTGGATGATTTTGTTTATTGGGATGTACACGATAACTTCTCATCAGATTGCAGTGAAATGATCATATTGCTTTGCAAAACTTCATCCCAATTCAATTTCTTTAACTTATCAATGAACTCATAAGACAAAACTATGCGAGAAGTTTCTCCTTCTTTTATCACTTTCATCCATTCTCCTTCTGATGTTGACATTATTTCTCTATCAATCGATTCAATTCAATAAAAGGGAGAAGAAAATTTTTGGTTGGGAAGATTTGTGTTTCTCTTGTACTATATTTAGAACAACTATTGCATGGGTATCTTTAACTTTGGTAACTTCATAGATTTAGCTATTTTTTAAATTTTCTATCCATAATTAATGTTTGCCTTTTATAGACATATGTTTACACCTATGTATCACGACACTTAGAGGGTGTTTAGATTGACTTTAAAATTGGTCAAACCTAGTTTTAAGTCAGTTTTTGACTTCTGAAAGTGTTTGACAAATATAAAAATTAACTTAAAATAAGTCAAAAATGACTTAAAATAAGTTAGGAAGTGTTTGGCAAGGTTAAAAATGAATTGAAATAAGTTTAAAATGACTTAAAATAAGTCAAAAACCAACAGTAGGTCCCCCCCTACTTTTTATATTTTGACTTAAAAGTCATTTCAGTTTGACTTATTATTTTTGACTTAAAAACTATTTTTTTTAAGTCAATCCAAATAGGCTCTTACTATATGACACAACTACCATAAAAATAAGTAATTGCTTATCAAAAATGAATCAATGATGATTTATATGTCAACTAGTATTTGATATATTTTTTCAACATAATTAAGGCATATAGCATCTATTGAAAGTTACTAATTTTAGTGTATGTGCCTCACAACGTTTAATCTAGGGATTATTAATAAATTTATTTATAAGAATAGTGGCTATTTAGAACAATGCATAAGTAAAAATTTAGTTAACTTAAAAATAAAAAAACAAAGCATTACAGAAGTGTAAATTTCATTTTTTGATGATAGTTTTATTAGTTAAATGTTGCAAGCGGAAGACTAACTCAAGCATACCTAAGCTTAAAACTGAATTAAATTCATTGAAATCCAATTGTGAACTTTAAGAAAGTCTGAACAATACTCAAAAGAAAGTAAATACAAAAAACTCTTCAACTCTGTCTATCTATGAAGCCTCTACTATTACAAAAAGATATCGGGACAAGACCCACGACATCTCAAAACTATTAACTGTAAGGTAAAGGTAAAGTCCTCCGGAATATAAGAAGGCTCAACAAAGCTGACTGGAATATCACATGACCTCAATGAAACACCTGTTGATGATCCTGAATACCTGTATCTGTATCATGAAACGATGCAGGCCAAATGGCTCAGTACGTGGAATGTACGAGCATGTAAGGGGAATTCTAAAGCATAAACATAGGCTTGAACTTGATAAAAAGGAAACATACTTACCTCTTCTCAACTCAACTCAACTCAAGAATAAGATACTCAACTCAAAGATATGATACTCAACTCAAAGGTAATCAACTCATGATATCAAGGGTCTAAATAACAATATGGAACTCATGTATACGACTCTTCTCATTCTCATACTTACTTCCTCAAAACTCAATTTAAAACTCAAGTGTTGGCTTTAAAAAACTTCTCAAGATTTATAACTCAAAATAGGGTTCATGCTGAATTATAGACATGAACAAATCAACTCAAGGATCTCAATAAAAATATAAAAACTCAATAATTAGGAATAATTTTTTAAAAAGAACCATGAACTCAAGAACTCAAATCTAGGGGTAGAATCCTAGGTTTCTCTTTTACTGATTTGAAAGAAGATGTAGGGCGTGAGGACGAACTAGTCCAACACTATGATAGCCTTACATACCTGGAAGAACAAGGTTCTTGAAGAATCTTGAAGAAGAACTTGATTAGAATCCTTGAAACCCTAGCTTGAAGGTAAACGATCATTAAAACCTTTCTTGAGATTCTAGAATTAGTTTCTTGAAATCTCTATGGCCAAGAATTATGATTTTCATTAGTGATTCATAATTGTATGGAGGAATTTGAGTTGAAAAAAATGGAATTCTTGGAGAAAGACTTACCTTGAAGAAGAATCTTGAAAAAGATTGAAAGAATCTTGAATGGAGTCGTCTACTTTGATTTTTCCTTAGGATTTTTCCCTAGGATTTGAGAGAGAAGAGAATGATGGATTAAAAGATGAAAATCTGATTGTTTTGAGACTTTTATTAGTCAAGAAATTCGCTTAGGGTTTTCTTGGAGGTAAAAAAATAAAAACAACCCTTTTTAATGTTTTTCCGTCGTCTAATTCGTAACAGCACTGTATAGGTTACTAAAATAGTCATAACTTTTTTACTCAGAAATTGGATTAACGCGAAATTGGTGGCGTTGGAAATTAGATTCCAATACCTTTAATTCCATAGGTTATGGCTCACGTAACTCTTCATATTCTAAGAGATATGGTCGTTTGAAGTTGACCCAAGTAGAATCTTACATCAAAACTTAATCGATAAGGAAACTTCAAGAAAACTTATCAAGCACTCATTAATAAATTAAATTTCTCAATATTTATGGATAGATTCACAAAAGAAACTCATGATTGGCGTGTGGGTGAACGAACCCAACACTATGGAAGCTTACATACCTCAAAGAACTAGGTTCTTGGCGAAATCTTGAATTTCTTGAACGAACGCTTGAAACTTTGAACTTTTTCTCCTCTTAAATCTTCTCTCTAAAACCCTAAACGCTTTTGGAGATGAATGAAACTTATTATAATCAATTTAGACCCTTAATTGGGTGTAATTTGCATTTAGAATAAGTGGGGGTAAGCAAAAGACTAAAATACCCCTCCTATTTTTGGGTAACTTTCCTTAAATGGACAGTCTAACTTCAAAAGGGAATATCTCCCTCATACGAGCTTGAAAATTAGCAAACTCGATGGTGTTGGAAAGAGGACTCAGAGATCTTTCATTTGATATCTTATGTGTCTCTTAATTCATCTTGTACTAAATGTTATGGTCATTTTAAGTTGACCCAAAACTTAGAAGAACCTAGGAATGAATTGAATGAATTCTCTTTAATTCCTTTTGGAACTCAAGGTGTTATATCTGGTGATCTGACCTTAATACTTAAGAAATTTTAAATTTCTTGGTAAAATCCTACTCACCACGAAGGATGGTTCGAGTCTTAGTTCAAAAAAATTCTGGGATGTTACAATATCTCCCCCTTGGGATCATTCGTCCTCGAATGACGGCTGGACTGGGTATGGAACAGGGTTATTCTTATCATCTCTTCCATACTAACTAGAATTTTCCCGCATTACTATTCAGAACCAAATAAGGGCTCTCATTTAGCTATTTCTCACAGTAAAACCTCATTCTCTTCTTCCTCCTCATTTATAACCTTAAACAGAATTATCATACCATCATTATCATGATAGGATCATTAACCTTCTCTTTCTAACATTACTCCGTTACTAAAAGGACCTCTGAAAAGATATCTCTCATACTCTTTTGAACTCATTACTATCTTATGCTCAACACTTGACTTGATTTCCAATCTTATCATCTCCCCCTTAGGTCTAAAGCTGACACTTGAAGGCTATGGACCTATTCCAACATCTCTAACTGGTCTACATCCTCTTTTACTCTAACACTCGGGAGAAGCTTATCTCATGACTACCGAACTCTCCATAAGTAGGTACTAAGACTTCTTTCTAAGGTGTTTCTGTTAATCTCTTCTGATTACATATCCCCTCGGTACACCTCGTAATGCTCATTTTACTCTTGTAACTTAGCCACACTTCACTTCCCTTATCAAGAGGTTTAGGGTATCACACTTGTACCACTTATAAAGGAACTCATCACTTATAACTAACTGGGTGCATGATTGCAATCACATAATCTACCCCATTACTATCTCCTTTCCTTAGATTACTGAACCTCTGCATACTTTCCTCTAATTCTGGGTACTTTCACTACTATTGCTCATAATCTCGTAATTCATACTATCTTTTAGGGAGAAAATACTACCCAAGCTCTAAACATACCATCCTCTTAAAGGTCTCAGATGAATAATGTTTAGGGAAGAGTGTACAACTCGCTTTTAGCTCAAACGCATGATTCATATGAACATGAGTGAATTCCTCTGAAACTCAACAGTTAACTCACTCATGGGCTTCTCTCAAGCCCCTCTGGAGTCTCATGACTTCCTCAAGACTCTTGCTAAGAGCAACTCATCGATAAAGGACTGACTTTTCTTTTCAACCACCTCTAGTATGACGGGTAGTCGAATGAATCTGAGAAACGCATGAGTATGAATAAATCTCTATGACATAGCTTTATTGCACGATTAAGAGTATGAATGAAGTGAGATAATTCTTAAATGTTGCAGCCTCCTAATTATAGATGTGGCGTGCTTCACACTTATAACTACGACTCTAAAGAACCATGAACTTAGGAACTCAAATCAACTTATCACAAAAATGCTCAAATCTAGGGGTAGAATCCTAGATTTCTCTTTTATTGATTTGAAAAAAGATGTAGTATGTGAGAACGAACTAGTCCAACACTATGATAGCCTTACATACCTGGAAGAACAAGGTTCTTGAAGAATCTTGAAGACGAACTTGATTAGAATCCTTGAAACCCTAGCTTGAAGGTAAACGATCAAGAAAACCTTTCTTGAGATTCTTGAATTAGTTTCTTGAAATCTCTATGGCCAAGAATTATGATTTTCATTAGTGATTCATAATTTTATGGGGAAATTTGAGTTTAAGAAAATAGAATTCTTGGAGAAAGACTTAGCTTGAAAAGAATTGTAACACCCCAGAAATTTTTTGAGCTAAGACTCGAACCATCCTTCGTTGTGAGTAGGATTTTACCGAGGAATTTAAAAAATTTTAAGTGTTAAGGTCACTAGATGTATCACCTTGAGTTCCAAAAAGAAATAAATTGGAAATAGCAAAATCTGAAATTTTGCAAGTTATGCTTAAGTTAT
>JAJONR010005601.1:0-22333 GCA_029582245.1 Solanum etuberosum | reverse complement strand
GGAAGAAGAAGTTTGATAAACTCAAAAGTCTCTCAAAGTGAGGCTTCATCTTCAGTACATCTGGAAGATATTCCAGAAAACAGTCCGTTATACGCACATCTACAGGCATATTTGTCTCCAAAGCACAGTGATACTTTTGCATCAATAGCTAAAGAAGACAATGATGATATCAAGTCTTATGAAAATTTATCAAAAAAAGAAATGATATTTCTTTTAGAAAACTCTGAAATTCAGAGAAAAGAAGAACCCTGGAAGATATTCCAGCGATACCTAATCAACGGATTATATTTTCTGGGTGAGTCATACAAAACCCGATCGTATTATGAGACTATATTGATAAGCACTGGTAGTGTTGAATTTCAACACTTTTCAGGCTACAATACCAGTGAGAATGTTTATAACTTCTCAAAAATGATAATTAAACAGATTATATCTGTTGAAGACTGGGGTATATCCATTATGAAAAAAAGGCAGATCAGCCTAAACAAAATCGCTATGAGTTTCACCTACTGGGACTATATTCAGTCTTTTGATAAAGTCCTCTATTACAATAATGATAGACATAAACACACGTGGTTTATAAAAATATGTGCAAAGATATTTGCAGGACCAATTCCTAATTTGTTTTTGAATTGATGGTCATACCACGACCCAACTACAAAAATTATGCCTGATCCATTTCTTAAATTATATACAGAATGGGTTAAAGTCTCACCAGACCTAAATAAGTTATACCATACAGATCATATCTGTTAGATAGAAAAAATAGACCAAATTTATTTTTCATTGAATTCTCTATCCCTTGGATTCATAAATGGACCCCCGAAGTGGGATTCACCGAGGAACAGATTCCTTGTTTATATAGAACTTTTTATAATAATTTTTTGGACAAATTGATGAAAAAAGATCCCAAAACAAAAAACATTATGTGGACAAGAACTGCTGGATCTTATTGCAAAAAGGATCCAAGAATTTTGTATTACTCCCCAAAAGGGAATAATTGCTGATAGCTCGGTCAGGCATATTTCCAGAAAAATATCCATCCAAGATGGAGATAAAGAAGAAATGATCAACAGCTATTTGGAAGAAGTTAAGAGGAGTCTGCTTCTCAATATCACTCAATATGAAAAATCGGACACTTCTATGAGAAGTGAGACAAGTGATGACGTCACAGATGATATTCAAGAAGCTCAACCTAATGAGTTAGAAAAAACTACATCAGATACTCTGAGAAAAGCGGAAGATTTCCTCCAAAAATTAAAGGAAAAGGACAAACAATAGAGTCGTCTCTATAGTAAAAGCCATCATCAACAGTAGATACACTATTGATCAATAGTAGATACACTGTTAAGGGAACAGATGGGACCCAACGATACTGTACAAAAATTTGAAATGTTTTTTTTTTCTATATATAAGTTTGTTTTTCAGTTTGTTAGGCAGAAGTTAGGAACCCCTCTCTCTACTTTCTCTCTCCAATTGTAAATCTCTAAAACTTGTAAAGTTTTTAGTTCGCTAGATACTGGCTGGAAGTTAATAAAATTGTAAAGTTTGCTCATAGGCCTTGCAGTCGGCCATCTTTACAAGGTATTATATTTTTTGTTTGATTTCTTCTTTTTATATTTCTCCGATCAAAGTCGTGACTATGTCCGACTAAAAGATTCATATCTATTTCAATTAACTAACTTCTCTTTTATATTCACTATGAAAGGTCTAGACTTTATCAAAATATAAATAAATTTATATATGGTTTCTTGATTTGGTTCCAAGATGGTGGTACAGTCAGATTCGATACTATTTTTATTGGCTTTGTCTTTGTAACTTCGTCTAGCCAGCAGTGGTTCTAAGCCTGGTAAGGAGTTGAAAAAGGGCGCCTATACCTGGTTAGAACTGCTAGACACATGGCTCAATAAAAATACATATTAAATCTGGACAGGCCCCTTGCTCGGGTAAAAGGGATAGATCCTTCCATACAATCATGCTTGCTATTCAACATATATCACCAAATGAACCAGGGTACAAAATACATAATTTGATTATGTAGAGCACAAGTTTCATAAAATTCTTGAGAAATATTATTCAAATCACTAGCACTATAAGTGTCAAAAAACCATGTTTTAAACCGGTTCCATAATATTTTTAAACTAACAAAAAATGAGTAGCTAATAATAAATTATAAATAAGAAATACTAACTTATTTATTTTAAAAATAAAAACAATTTTTTTTTTTTTGTTATTTTCAAATCTTTTAAAATAAACTTACTAAAATAAGATAAAAGAAAAATATCTAATTTATATATAAAAGCAATATGTATGTACTAAAAATGGTGTAATACCTTAAGTTCGGTAAAAAATTACGTGTCTATAGTTTGCCCCTCTTTGACTGGAAACACAAAGAGTTTTCAGATAAAGAAGTAGATAACGTGACAAATTTTGACCGAACTTGTATTTGAAGGAAAAATTTATGCGACCGAGTATTGGTTTTGGACATCCTACATATCACGGGTTATAAGGGAAACAGGTCACGTGTATTTCAAGGAGATGAGGTGATGAGTTGGAAGTTAAGTGAGATTCCATCGAGGCTCCAGGTCGTGGCTCTTATCCTTACATGCAAAAAAAGATTGAAAACTAATAGTCAAAAGGAAAATAAAAGTACAAGCTCCTATCTATGCAGCTTCCCTTGAGTCTTGAATTGAGTCTTGAATTTGAGATATCACCTTGATTTTGGTGAGTATCTTGATCTTGAATGAATTTGATGCTTAACTTGCCGCTTAGAATGAGTTTTTGGCACTCTTCAAAATGACAATTTGAAAATGCTCTTCAATGATTGCATGTTTTCTTGATTAGAAGCTGAATAGAAATAAATATCAGGAAGTCAGGCTGCTACATGCATTGAAGAAGCTGATTCTGGCTATCATGGGATTAATCATTCTGAAAAGAGATGAAACTTTCTTCTTGAATTTCAAATCCATGTTTCTCTTGAAGAAACCTGAAAGCCATCACAAACAAAAGAAATAAACAAAAAAAAATTCCCCAGTTTTCACTGGAAAAACTTTGTGAGCTATTAGCAAATGTGAATTTAAAAAATATATATAAGTAAACAAATAAACTCAGACTAGGAAGTGTTTATCCTAGGAGAAAGTAACCAAATCCCATTATGTAGGAGGGTCCTGCTAATCCCATTGTCCAGGAGGGTCTTGCTAGTCCCATTATGTAGGAGGGTCCTGCTAATCTAAATCCCATTATGTAGGAGGGTCCTGCTAAACTAAATCCCATTATGTAGGAGGGTCCTGCTAAACTAAATCACATTATGTAGGAAGGTCTTGCTAATCTAAATCCCATTATGTAGGAGGGTCCTGCTAATTTAAATCCTATTATGTAGGGGGGTCTTGCTAATCCCATTATGTAGGAGGGTCCTGCTAATTTAAATCTCATTATGTATGAGGGTCCTGCTAACTAAATCACATTATGTAGGAGGGTCCTGCTAATCTAAATCACATTATGTAAGAGGGTTCTGCTAATCTAAATCCCATTATGTATGAGGGTCCTGCTAATCTAAATCCCATTATGTAGGAGGGTCCTGCTAATCCCATTATGTAGGAGGGTCCTGCTAATCTAAATCCCATTATGTAGGAGGGTACTGCTAAACTAAATCACATTATGTAGGAGGGTCCTGCTAATATAAATCTCATTATGTAGGAGGGTTCTGCTAATCCTATTATGTAGGAGGGTCCTGCTAATCTAAATCTCATTATGTAGGAGGGTCCTGCTAATATAAATCTCATTATGTAGGAGGGTCCTGCTAATCTCATTATGTAGGAGGGTCCTGCTAATCTAAATTACATTATGTTGGAGGGTCCTGTTAATCCCATTGTCTAGGAGGGTCCTGTACAATCATCATAACATTTTATAGTTTTTAAATGTCTTAGATAAGAAAATGTTTATCCTAGGAGAAAAATGAAAAATAACTATCTTAGACTAGAAAATGTTTATTCTAGGAGAGAGAAAAAAAATTAACGATCTCCGACTAGAAGGTTTTTATCCTAGGAGAAAATGAGAAATAACAATCTTAGACTAGGAAATGTTTATCCTAGGAGAAGATAAAAAATAACAATCTCAGACTAGAAAATGTTTATCCTAGGAGAAGATAAAAATAATTATTTGTGCAAGTATAAAATAAAAATGTTGATAGGTTTTTATCGTAACTCTGTTATCCAATTTGAACATGTGAAACAATGTTTATTTCAGTAAGAAACCTCTTGTTTCAAAAAAAAATGTGAGTTTTAAATTGGTGGTCGATTTGTGGTCTTGGCTTTGAAGATGATTGCTCCTGTTATTGCAATGTTGAACCATATCAGCTGGGGCAGACTGTTTCCGTTTGCTAGTCAGCCCACCTTGATAATCTTCAAAACATCTCTAATTGTTCAGAACTTCAAACTTTAGATTTGTCATATTGTTTCCACCCTCCAACAATAATTGAATCTTGTATTCATGTAAATTCTCAAAAATTGTCAATTGTTGACAAGTTGCTATGCATATCACTATTTCTTGAATCATGTCACGATTGATGTGCTGACCAAACTTTGTTTTGTGCAATTGAAGAGATGATAGCAATTTTGAAATCATTTTCTGCTTGCTTAATGAAGACTAACTCAAGATCGAATTGAGCGACACAAAATAAGAAAAAAAAATAAAAAATTTGACTCTGTTGATAGTGGTGGTCAATTCTAATGATCATGACATGCATTTTGGATTAAATGTCCTGGTTTGTCCAATCAATCTAAACTTCATCTTTGTCAGACTTTCAACTTTGAAGTCAGACTTCTATAATTCAACTTTTGCACTAGATTTATAACTAACACTTGACTTGTGGTGCCTCGAAAAGTTTTCACTAACAAGTCTCTCTCTTTTTTATTATCTCTTACTCACTATCATCTTACGGTGCCCTGAGAGTTTTCACCAATAAGACTCTCTCATTTTTCACTTTCTCTCAACTCAAATGATCTCTTATAGTGCTTTCGATGACTTTCATCGATAAGATTCCCTCATTTTTCACTCCTTATGTGAGTGGCATGACATGTTTCCTTATATGATAATCAACACTGAAAACTTGTTTGATTTGTCGTTATTAAAAATTGATCAGAAGGTCTTTATTTGGATTGTAACGTGGCTTTTAGACAAGGTTACAAAGAAAGGATCGGCATGAAAGCTCAAAGATACTGCGATAACAGGGTTAAGACTTACAACTTTTGAAATCGACTCTTTTTTTGAAAAAATAAAATAAAATAAAATAAAATAATAATAATAATAATAATAATAATAATAATTAATTATTATTATTATTTTTGCCCCAGTTTTTGTGATGAGGACTTTTTAGACTTTTTTCTTGGTTGGACCAAACCTTAAAATAAGGCTGCCTACGTATCTTGTCAAAGCAAGAATCAGGTCAAACGTAGTTCAGGAAGTTTGTTCTTTTGTTGTTATTGATTTTTCAACCTTTTTTTTCACTCTTTTTTCTTGACTCTTTTTTTTGCGACTTTTTTTTTTTTTTTGAATTTGTGATTTTTTTTTTTTTTTTACTATATTTTGATTACAAGAGAGGGGTATGAAAGAGAATAAAATTAAGGCTCAAAAGGGATAGAAAATGATTACACGGTGTTTGGATAGTAGAATGAAATGCCTTCGTCATATCAATTGTTAAAAATGTCAAATACAAGCATGCCCTTTAAGATGTGACGTGAAAATCATACATTATCTCTTTGCAACGTATGCATTGATGGATATGTATATCATTTTTGTTCCATATTTTTCTGCTTGAAATCTCCATTTGAGTAATACCTTCTTGACAATAAATGACATATGTCAATTTAAATGAAATTTATTCTTTTAAGCATTTTAGCTACTAAAGGACGTATCCAGGTGTTTAAGTCCTTTATTCATTTCCTCGAATGTATTTATTTTTTGATTTCTTTGGTGTATTCATTCCATGACTAGATATAATCTTAAGATCTGACCAAATCCTCTTGCATATCATGTCACAAAAATTAAATTGAAAAGAAATGCATATATGGAAAGCTAAATAGAACGGATCAAAGTGACACAGGACAAATATTATATTAAGATAAAAGGACTTGGTGACAAGACAACAAACTAAATTTTAGGTTACAACTCTATAATAACCAAACTACGACAAGACTCAACAAACAAACACATGATAGAAAAGTCCGACTTACTAAAAAAAAAAAAAGAATTGCATAGCAGAAATGATGACAAAATAAACTATCCATACACTCTTTTTAGAGAAAAGAAGAGTGTCTCTCAATCACCAAGCTTGACTTCTTAGCCACTGCTTTGCACGTTAGTCTTCGTAAAAGCTCCACCAATTTCAATTGTCTTTTCTTCAGAAGAGTCATATTCTTTGTCATCACATATCATCTCGATAAAGTGTACATCATTATGCGCCGGTAGAGGATTCTTAGTAACATTTGGGGGGTCATCATTTTGAACCACAATCATCTTTGTTTGAATCATCTCTTCCACTTTTCTTCTTAAATCTCAGCAGTTTCAGTACTGTTCCCTGGAGCATCAGAATGGTATGCACACGTGTTGTAGGATTGAAACCCTTTGCATGTGGATCCACGTAATTTTGAGGAATTGGCTCTATCATATTCAAACGTTTTAATTTCTCAAATAAACTTGTGTAAGACTCTCCAATTGGGGTGAAATTGTTCATAGGTCTTTGAACTCCTTCAAATCCGTGATTTGGACATGGATTATGAGGTGCTCTAAAATTTTGAGAAGAAGGACGAACATTTTTATTTGTTGGTGCTCGCCATTGAGGATAGTTTGGTGGATATGCATATGGTTGTGCACCATAGACTGCATATTGAGGTGGGATAATAGAGTATTGTGTGTCTTGCATGGGGAGATAGTGATGAAATTGAGGTGGTGCATATTGATAAACTGGACCCCTTGGACCTTTTTGTGTGTCTGACACAATATTTGCTACATCCTCCTTCATTTTATTTCCCCCAAGATTTCCTGATCCATTTTTAATCACCTGTGTTGTGGCTTTCAAGGCAGCTTGACTTACAATTTTTCCAGACTTGATGCCATTTTCCACCATTTCACCAATCTTAATAACTTCAGCGAATGTTTTTCCAACAACAGAAAGTAAATAATGAAAGTAGTCTGGTTCTTGCGCTTGGAGGAAAACATCAATCATTTCAGACTCTTTCATTGGCGGCTTAACCCTAGCAGCTTGCTCCCTCCACCTAATAGCATATTCACAAAAAAATTCGATGGTCTTTTTCCTCATGTTGACAAGTGAAGTACGATCTGGAACTATGTCAATGTTATATTGAAATTGTTGAACAAAACATCGAGCCAAATCATCCCATGTATGCCAGTTAGAAGTATCTTGATCTATGAACCATTATAAGGCAATTCCCATCAAACTTTCCCCAAAATAAGCCATGACCAATTTTTCTTTGCTTCCAGCCCCTCTCAGTAGATTACAATATCTCTTTAAATGAGATACAGGATCTCCATGTCCATCATATTTATCAAATTTTGGAGTTTTAAAACCGATGGGCAGATGAACGTGGGTAAACATGCACAAATCATTGAATGAGACACTTCTGTGACCTCCCAATCCTTGCATATCTCTTACACTCTGTTCCAAACTCTTCATTTTTCTAGCCATTTCTTCATGTTCCTCTTTCTTAACAGCTTTTTCAACTTCAACATGAGAACTATACTGATGAGTGTGAGGGTAAGAGCCTGGAATTTTAAAAGTCAACTCAGGAGTATAATCTCGATCATATTGAACTTTAGGTGGAGGATCACTGTTGGATTTTGGCTCCATTATAGGCTGTGAAACGCTATTAGTCGGTGCAGTTGGCACGAAGAGTGGATTACTCGTCATAGGTGTACTCAAAGGGCGCACCGTAGAAGTTCCAGCTACGTTGGATGCGTTAGCATAGGGACCGAATCTAGGTGGATAAATTGGATCACTTATCGATACTTGGACAGGGGGTGACATATTTGTATTTAGATAGTCACAGTTTGAAGACGGTGGAGCTTGTCCACTCATCCAAGCTTCGTACATCTCTGCCATTTGTTGTCTTAGTATCCTTACCTCTTCGGTTGACATTGTTTCTTGGGACATCATCTGGTTCTGGACCTCATCATTGTCCGACTCATTTCCGTCTTTGTGAGTCATTTTCTTTTTTCCTGACCTTGTATTGTAGGGATGGGATGCCAGCTTAACCACAAACCAACCACCTTAATTTAACTGTACATGGATAATAATGCTTGTTAGGGTTAGCCCATCTTCAGTTATAACCACATGTTGCACGTCATGCATATATATTTCTTTTTATATATAGAATGAGCTCAGAGAACCTAATGTTTAATCCTCACTCGCTCAACTATATTTATTACTTTATTATTATTTGATTATTTGTTTATATTTTTATCCATTTAAAAATGATGCATTGATCAATTTCATTTGAATTGCGTACATAACACGCTTGAAAAAATGATTAAGATCTTTGCATAATTTAGTTTTTACTAAAGAAACTTCTCTTCTTCAGAATTTTAAGATAAAATCTTTTGTTTTCTTGATTTACTAAAAGAAAATTAAGAAACAATCTATTTTTGATCTTGAACTTCATGCTAAAACGAAATAAAAATAATCAAAAAATATAATATTTTTTGACTTTTTCGTTTGAGTGACGAATTCAAAAAGTTCTAACATTATAAAGATAAAACATTTTTTAGGTAAGAATAAAAAATATTAGTCAAATAAATACTACAACTTCTTCTTTTTTAAAATTTTTGAAGAAGGATTTAAAAAAATAATAAAGATCACCGAACCCGAAGAGAGTTGCCTACGTATCTCATTGAGAAGAGAATTAGGTGTGCGTAGTTCGTTCAGATTGGACAGGAAAAAACAACTTTGACATATTAAAACTTTTTTCTAACAAATGCAATTTTTCAAAGTATTATGAAACTAAAATATTTTGAACTTTTTATTTATTTATTTATTAACTGTACAAAAGAAACCTAAATAAAATTTAATCTTTTTATTAAGTTGTGCAAAATCTTTTATTTTATTTTTAAGAAATGTGTAATAACTTCTAACACAAGAAAATATTTTATGTATTTTCTCCTCTTTTATTTTATAAAAATTGAAAGGTAACTTTTTTATTTCACCACACTAATCACACTAAAATGGTCAACTTATAAAGACTTTCTAAATAAATGCATTTTCATGTAGCATAGAAAATCATCTAAGTGGTCAAGTAAGAGATGGATACTTGTCCTAGACTGACTCAATTCTTGTTTCAAGGCTCACTAAGTCAAATGCAAATGATGTAAATAAGCAGAGACTTCTAGAGATAACCATGTCTATGTTTCAGGTTTTCTAAGCTTGATCCTGAAAGGGAAGGTGTCTAGACTGGCTTACCTGAGTGGACAACTCGAGCCAGGGAGGGGCAACTTATCGGTAGCAGCGCTATTTCGACTTCATTGCTGGTCCAACTCCACTTAACATATGTGACTAAATATCCTTTACTGGGTGTCAAGACACTCCTATTTTATCTCAAGAGAAAGTAGAATGCATAACTGCATTCCTGTGAACGTGTGTTAAGTGTATTCAAAAACTCAAATAGGGTGTGCGGGAGAAGACAATTTAGTACAATTCAACAATATAAAAGCGATAAATGAGCGTCAAGTAGCACATTAGGCCATCATACACAATATATCCAAAGAATAAAATAATAAAAATCAAGTAAAAGTCAATATAACAAAGCTCGAATTCTAGTTATTCCACCGGAGTCGCCAGAGATGTCACATCCCTTTTTACGCACAGCGGATAGGGTTTTTCCAATTTAAGTGACGTTATTGATTTAGGGATTATTTTATTTTTCTTTCAGAGTCGCCACTTGGAATTGAGTTATAGTGTTCTAAGTTACCTTTTGTTTAATCCCTAACCAAAAGAAAATGACTCTTTATTTGGTCTGCGAACTAGAAATTCGGGTAAGAAATTTTGTTGACCGAGGGGAAGGTATTAGGCATCCCTCGAGTCCCGTGGTTCTAGCACGGTCGCTTTTATTGACTTATACTTATTTTAACTATCTTTTGGATATATTTTTATAGGTCATGATTTGCTCACATTTTTTATCTGTTGAACTTTTATTTGGTTTCGACCTAGATACGTAACCGCATTCTTGGTCTTGACGTTTAGAGACATAACTGTCTTCTTTCGAGTGCGTTACCTAATATTCTATGTCTCATATCTTGATTTTAATTAAATAAAATATTTCTTAGAATAATTTTACCAAGGTGTGTCACCACATCCTTGAATTTCCTTTAAGTGTTTCAAAAAACATGTGTAACCACATTCTTATATGAAACCATTTTCTTTTTAACATGCCTAAACCCCATCTAATGTTATAAGAAAATATTAAATCAAATCAAATCAAATCAAATAAATCTAAACTTCTAGGATACAATATAAAAATTTTGGATTATTTTGTATTCTTTTATTTTTATTTACTCTTAAAGTTAATGTTAAAATTAAGCCTACACATATTGTAATTTCTTATTAATCCAACAAAACAATGATGAATTGCTATTATAAATCTCATTCTTTGTTTGATAAATAAAACAACAATAATTTTTTGAGCCCAATAATTCCCACTTTATCATTATTAGCATCGAAATCAAGAAAAGAACAATGTCATGACCCATTCATTTTAAGAGATCACAACTAATGAACAAAAATAAATAAATAAAAATAACCACCAAATAAAGCTACTTTCATTCATTAAAGAGATATAACACTTAACACATTCTTCATTTTAATCAAATTATAAATAAAACAAAAGTATAATAAAACTTATCATAAAATTACATCAAATTCCATAAATAAACTAAAGAGATAAGGAAAAATTGAATACCTTAAATTAAGAAAATAAGTACCACAAAATTTTAAACTGAAGCTCGATTAGAACCCTCACGAATCTTTTTTAGTGTGATATGTTGGTATGTTTTTTTTCTTCTCGTATGTTTCTGGATGTAGTGTCTACAGGATATGTGTGTGGGGAGTATATTTGTGTGGGTATGCTGCTGATTTTCTTGGTGTGCAGCGTGTGTGTGTTGCCTTTTTTTTTCTTTCTTTTCTTGGTGTGCAGCTGATTTTTTTGATATCATTATAATTGGGGTTGATCTCCTATTTATACACTATGAATTAAAAGCAGACTCCCATAGTTAGTTATAACTAACTAGGCTACAGTGTGTTAACCAACTAACAAACTAGGACGTGCGACTCATATGGCCACTAACCAAACTAACAACTAACGACTTATTTATTAATTGGCACATATCAACAACATCTAGAAGTTAAAGATGAAATGCTTAGGTTCTTCTTATTTTGGTGGAAACAGGAATATTTAATAGAAGCTGAAGATATTATGATGTTTTCGACAACAGTAAGAAGAAACATAGATAGGAAGGCTTCCTTTTATAATTGTTTATTATTTTGGGGGGACTATACAATTGGTATAGTATACGTGTTAATATATAGAATGTTACCATTATCAAAAAAGAAAAATGACTATCTCTACAACTGTTATTCAATATTTATTGTTTCTATTCAATTTTAGTCCTCCGCATTTAACTTATCAAGAAAAAAAATTAAATCCTATGTATTTTCCTGTAATCTCTTCAGATAGGTCATTAGAAAATAATATAGTTAAGAGTTAAGACAGTAACTTCATCAGTATAACAACCAGCTTCTATTACGGGTGAATAAAGGGACCAACGATTGACATTCAAGGACTGTATGATGACCTGTTATAGAGATTTTCATATCTAATATCAATAGAAGTGCTCACCTGTTAACTGTCCACAATTACCCAAAGTTTCAAGCAACAGTATTCCACAAAACATCATTTGAGACGAAATTAGCTTGAATGAAGTTTGCCAACCTTGATAATAATGTTGTTGAGTAATGGCTTCATCCAAATTCCAACCAGACAGAAACAGCCTGTGTCGCTACTTGTCCTTTCTTCTCAAGTAGGAAATTTGGCATTCTGTTGAGGCAAGTTGTGAATTAAGAAAGTAAAACAGAAACGATGAGTAAAACCTAGAAAAGGAGGAAGCATCCAAATAACAAATTCTCCTATTCCTTGTTTATCTTTTGTTGCAAAGAAGTTGGAGCAGTAGAATTGGAGCTCTGTCAAAGCCAGTCAAAGAGACAAGACAAGAAACAATGAGTAAACCAAGAGTCCAAGAGTAAAAATTAGAATCTGGAGAAATCGATTTCTCCTGATATTGCTATGGAAACAATATAGAACCATCTCTACAAACATAAGCACAATATATAGTTACATAGGAGACATCCTTTCTCCAATAGAATAAAGACTTGCAACAACTGGAAATACAAGATCATTCAACACTAATTACACCACCAAACCTTGAAAATTAATTAGCGACATGGTTTGACAATGAAACTAACATAATCAGGGTTTCCTCAACAACTTTGCAAAAAATAAAGTGAAACAATTTTCAATTTGATATGTTTACTTTCCCATATATAGAAACAACAACAACATGCTCAATGTAGTCTCATAAGTGAGGTTTGGGGAAGTAGGTTCATAAACCTTACCCCTACCTTTGTGGGGTAGAGAGGTTATAAAGGGAAGTTATCAAATCTTCTGCTTCTTTGTGCATTTTAGGTGTCAGTGTTTAGTCTACAATATAGAACCATATACACAATCTTTCTTGCCAGACTATTGCATGTGTTGGTATGCGACACAACAATTTTTCAGTTCCCTTACACAATTATATATTCCATGAAGGGCTCTCTCACATTGTACACGATTATTTATTCCATGAAGGGCTCACTCACATTTGACCATCACTGAAGAGAAGAACCATGTTGAAATAATTGAGACCAGAGAATATTGTTTATGCCTCTTAGATTACTTGATCAAGAATATCTAAATACAATTTTAGAAAAACAATGAATAAAACAGAATGGGAACTTGAAAATCACCTGTCTCAAAGATGGTCCTCCACACAAGACCGAAGCAAGAAGAAGGAGTTTCAAACTGTTTGATATCAAGCTTCTTGTTAATAAACCAAACTTGAAAGTAAATACACCCAGACAATGGAAAATCCACTCGGATCTCATTTACATTTAACCACAACAAGAATCTCTTAACTTCAATTCCTTCTAAATCAGTAATTGACCCCAAGACTCAACTTCCCAGTAACCTTATCAGCGTAATAAACCAAATATTCAAACTCCACATAACAAGGCTTCTCCAGTAAAACTTCAAATGTTCCATCATCGAAAAGAGAGTAAGATTTTACGGAACTTGGTAAAAGCCCTTGAGGAAGGTTGAATTTAGTGAGGATTTGGTATAGAATTGTGTTGGGGTTCGTCGGTAGATTGAGAGATAGGGATGAAGGAGATGAGAGGAGGAGGAGAAGAATAGTCAGTTGGATTGAAAACCCACATTGTTCTTGATGCCTCCATAGAAAGAGGAGGAACAGGAGTGGGAGAGAAAGTGTTGCTATGAATGGTTGTACATAACGGTAAAATAGTTGTACTGATCAACTGCTTCCTGAAAACTGAACGTTATGAAAATGTGGGTCACATTCACGATTTGTATTGGTAAATTGACATAATTGTGATACATGTATGCAACTCTGTCTCATGTGTTACATCATTAAACTTACACTCCAAGTACTCAGTTCTAGTCCTGCTTAACCTAATACTCTTAGACTCTAGGATTTGATTTGACCATATATGTGAGCTAGATTTCCAACATGATTTTACAAGCTGTAGAAGTTGTTCAACTAGACCAAGATAATAGTAGAGAAGAAGTTATGAGGAAGGATTAAATGAATGTTTTTTCCCAATGTCCTAAAGGAACCATTTAACCCACAAAAAAAGGGATCGAATCCCACCTATGTAATATTCCCCTCTCCTTTCCCCTTCTTCTTTAGTTGTTTAGGGCACCTCTATAGAGGACCCCATTAAGATTGTTGTTACTTTCCTTCCAACCTCCTCTCTTCCAAACCCCTCAAGTCTAATTTTTCCTTTTCCTTATTGCCCTTTACTGATCTTAATTTCTGCTTCTAGGAATCTGCTGCTTCTTTGTGCATTTTAGATACCAGTGTTTATGTATAGAACCATATAGACAATCTTGCCAGACTATTGCAAGTGTTGTTATGCGAAACAACAATTTTTCAATTCCCTTATACAAGTATTTATTTCATACAGGGCTCACTCATATTTTACACAACAATATCAATATTAAGAGAAAAACCATGTTGATATATGCCAAACCAGAGAATATAAATGGTAAAAACTCATAAATATTGTTTATGCCTCTTATACAACGTAATCAAGTATATCTTAATACAATTTTAGAAAAAAAATGAATCAAACAAGAAAATCACCTGTCTCAGAGATGGTCCTCCACACAAGGCCAAAGCATTGTCCTGGCAAGAACGAGGAGTTTCAAACTGTTTGATATCAAGCTTTTTGTTAATAAACCCAACTTGAAAGTAAATACTCCCAGATGATGGAAAATCCACACGGGTCTCATTCACACTTTACCACAACAAAAATATCTTAACTTCAATTCCTTCTAAATCAGTAATCGATCCAGTAACCTTGTCAGGGTAATAAACCAAATATTCAAACTCCACATAACAAGGCTTCTACAGTAAAACTTCAAAGGTTCCATCATCTGAAAGAGAGTAAGATTTTACAAAGCTTGGTAAAAGCCCTTGAGGAAGGCTGAATTTTGTGAGGATTTCGTAAACAGTTGTGTTGGGGTTGAAGGAAGTCTGCCAACCTTGATAATATGGTGTTGAGTAATCCCTTCATCCAACCAGATAGAGAATAATTCTCTGAGAAGGCTACCATCATTTTTATCTTTAGTTAACATTAGCTAAGGGAAACAACAATTCTCTGAGAGGGCTACCATCATTTTTATCTTTAGTTAACATTAGCTAAGGGAAACAACCTGTGTCACTACTTGTCCTTTCTTCTCAATAAATTTCTCAGAAAATTGGCATTCTGTTGAGGTAAGTTCTTAATTAAGAAAGTAAAACAGAAACGATGAGTAAAAACCTAGAAAGGAGGAAGCATCCAGATAACAAATTCTCCTATTCCTTATTTATCTTTTGTTGCAAAGAAGTTTGAGCAGTAGAATTGGAGCTCTGTCAAAGCTAGTCAGAGAGACAAGAGAAGAAACAATGAGTAAACCAAGAGTCCATGAGTAAAAAGTAGAATCGGGAGAAAACAATTTCTCATGATCTTGCTATGGGAACAATATAGAACCAACTCTACAATAGAACAAAGACTTGCAAGAACTGGAAATACAAGAGCATTTATGGGGAACAAATTAATGCAGCTGAACAAGGAAATTAACTAGACACTACAGCACTAATTACCACCAAACCTTGAAAGTTAATTAGCGACATGGTTTGACAATGAAACTAACATATGTAAATGTTATTATTATAATCATCCCACCTATGTAATATTCCCCTCTCCTTTCCCCTTCTTCTTTAGGGCACCTCAATAGAGGACCCCATTAAACTAACATATGTAAATGTTACTTTCCTTCCAACCTCTCAAGTCCAATTTTTCCTTTACTTATTGCCCTTTAGAGATCTTAATTTCTGCTTCTAGGGATCTTCTGCTTCTTTGTGCATTTTAGGTGCCAATGTTTAGTCTACAATATAGAACCATATACACAATCTTGCCAGACTATTGCAAGTGTTGGTATGCGACACAACAATTTTTCAGTTCCCTTACACAATTATTTATTCCATGAAGGGGTCACTCACATTTTACACATCAATATTGACCATCACTGAAGAGAAGAACCATGTTGAAATATACGATACAACTTGATCAAGAATATCTAAATACAATTTTAGAAAAACAATGAATCAAACAGAATGGAAATTGAAAATCACCTGTCTCAGAGATGGTCCTCCACACAACGCCAAACCATTGCCCCGGCAAGAATGAAGAATTTCAAGAATCGCATTCACATTTAACCACACAAAGAATCTTTTAACTTCAAATCGGTAATCGACCGAAGACTCAGTTTCCCAGTTACCTTCTCAGTGTAATAAACCAAATATTTGAGGCTTCTCCATTAAAACTTCAAATGTTCCATCATCGGAAAGGGAGCAAGATTTTACAGAACCCTTGAGAAAGGTTGAATTTAGTGAGGATTCCGTATACAGTTGTGTTGGGGTTCGTGGGTAGATTGAAAGATAGGGAAGAAGGAGATGAGAGGAGGAGGAGGAGGAGATTGAAACCCCTATAGAAAGAGGAGGAAGAGAAGAATAGTCAGTTGGATTGAAAACCCCCATTGTTCTTGATGCCTCCATAGGAGGGGATATATACTGAAAGTGATGCTGTGAGTGGTTGTACATAACGGTAAAATAGTTGTACGATTAGCTGCTTCTTGGAAATTGAATGTTATAAAATATGTGGGTCACATTCAATAGAAATAGTTGATATTAGTTAATTATCGTAATAAAAATAGTTGTCTCATATTAGTTATTTATCTTATTAAATCAATAAAACATCAATTAAAGTTTTCCTGTATTACCCTTGAGATTAGTTCTTTTTAAAAGTGTTCATATTTGTTTGTTCCCAAAAAGTTTTTTAAGAAGTGAATTAGTAAAATTATGTTCTTATTTATATATTTTTAATAGGTGAGTAAAGTTAAATGATTAACAAATATGAGACAGAAGAAATAATAATTGATGGTCAAATATGTTTTTCGTAGTTCAACTTTCAAAAAAAAGTGAAAAAAATTCATGATCAAACAGTCTGAAAGTAAACGCACAAGAAGCGCAGTAAGGTGTTGGGGCTATTGTTTCTCCCGAATTAACACCTGCACATGAGTGTAAATCTTTTCTGAAATGCACACAAAGTTATTGACATGAAAAATCAATTTCGCTCATTCAAATTTTTTTTAGCTTTAGCCATAAGCAGCTCATATGGCGAAAGACTTTTCCATTTATTAGATGTAAGCTCTGGAAATATACCTCAATGGCCCAAATTTCTTCGTATTTGAAGGTTATGAGCATGACATTAATGCCCGTCGATTGCAATTCCCTTCTTGATTAATGTAGTCTCTCACGATAATAATGTTGATTGTGATGTGAAGTATTCCTCAATTAAGTTCAAACTTGTGGTGAATTTGAATCAACCAATCAATCAGAATTGCTCTTATCTTTTCAGTGATCTCAGGTTGTGAATCCATATAATTATGAACTCTTTAAATCAAATTTTTTATTTTCAATATGAACAGCTTGAACAGCTATTCTATTAACAACTATTAATTGAATCTCACCTTGAAAACATTTACTACGTTTGTTAGTTTAAAAATGACTATGTTCTTTATATATTATTCTAAAGCTCTTAATATAAGGTAAAATTGTTTGTTTGACACTGATTCTCCTAATACCACTTTCAATTAACATTTTTATGAATATTCATGTTAGATAGATAGATAGATAGATAGATGGATGGATGGATGGATGGATGGATGGATGGATGGATGGATGGATGGATGGATGGATGGATGTATAGATATATAGATAGATAGATAGATAGATAGATAGATAGATAGATAGATAAATAGATAGATAGATAGATAGATAGATAGATAGATAAATTCTTCCTCATAAGGAAGACTTGCCACATGTTTTTTCCTTTCCCAAAATACATTTGGGTGATCTCCACATATCTGTAGGGAGAATTGATTATTTAAAATCTCAATCTCATCAGTTTGGCAGGATCGCTTCGATGTAACTACATGTTCGTTTACGATTCATATAATTTAAGGATGGAAAGAACTTTTATGGTTTCAACCTAGCCCTAACAATAACTTCAATAATGGCTGACATGGGCCTTACCAGGAATACCAGACTAAGCCAAGTTCTTTCTATCCCTGGACTACACTACCTCGACCTTAGAGACATCGGAACAGTCTTTTTCTCACCATGTCTTAATAGTTGAAGTTGTTGTTAGTCCAACACGAGTTTCTTAGCCTATCATTTAGGCTATAAAAATCTTTTAAAACGTTTTAAATAATAAAAGATGAAAGAGCAATACCTTAATTGGGATCTTTCAGCAATAACTCTCCAAAGTACAAAGCAACAACAATATTTTATTACAATACTAGTGGAATACAATGAAAGTAATACTAGAAGGGTTGGCCAAAGCCTGCCTTCTAATTACAAGAAGTGAACCTTTTATTGAAAGGATCGAGAGGAAAATCTAAAGTTCATGACGTAAGTGCTTACATCATGTTACATTATTGGACCGACATTGGGGTCCTCTACTCTATGAAAGTTTACAATAATTCAAACTTTATAAAAAACATACAATAATTTTAACTTTATAAAAGTTAATGTCTTGTCCTCTAATCTTTCACAATCTCTTTGCCTTTAGATTTTTCTGAGCTAGAAGATTCTTCTATCTGATTTCTGAACTGTTGAAGAAACGTTTCAATGTACATTTCCTCCGTGCTATGAACACTTTGAGATTCTCCTGCTAGACAGTTGTCTTCTTCTTCATTAGAAGTGGCCATGGATATACTGTCTAAAAATTCTATACCCATATTTTTTACTAAATCTTTTTTAACTTCTTCCATATATGAAGTAAGAAGTTCAGATTTGGAAATAGTCCCTTATTTCATCTGTAATTTTCTGGTTATGTGTTTAAAGGGACTGATATTATCTTTATCATCTATAACTTCAGTTTGATGCTTGCTGGTCTCAATAGGCACAATGATCGAGTATATTATCTCGCGTCCATGAAGTTTTCCCACCGCATCTCTTTGGAGTAATTTACTCCAAAATTTTGTATGGAATTTTCTTTTTAAGCAAGGAAACCCTTCTTCATTTATTGTCCATTTCATTATCCATGGGATAGAAAATTGTATAAAAAAAAATACATTAAGGATATTCCCTTAAAATATGCGTCCTCCTGTTGTAATTTTATTATCTTGGGCGAAACATCAACCCATTGAGCATATAATTTTTTATAATCCTCTGGGAGGATATTCAGAGTTGGACCACATAAAGTCCACAACTGGCAAAACCAGTTTGGTATATATTGTTTGAAAATATTTGAACATATTTTGATGAACCACGAATGCTTCTTATTAGCATTCTCATATAATAAAGCTTTATTAAAGCTCTCAATGTAATCCCAGTAATTAAACTTAACAACTATTTTTTTATCCGGATGGGTGTATTCCCGTTCCTTCATCGTGTTGATTCCCCATTCTTCAGGGGTAAATATATTTTTTATAATAACTTTTGAAAAGTTATAAACTTTCTTAGTATTTGCTGGGTAAAAATGCTGGAATTCAGCAGACCCAATGGATGAGAGTATAATCTCATAATGTATTCTGTATTTGTATGTTGGAACAACATATGATGTCGTATCGAAATATCTCATCATGATTTGCCAAGGATCCTCTCTCCATTTTAAATCCCTTGGCTCAAGAAGAAGTATTACTTCATCTTTCTCATTCTTATCATATACCTCAATGTTTTCACTTGCTTCGTCATTGACGACTGCAGAATATGACGGTGGTGCATTGTTCTGAGGTTGCCTTGATTGTATTAAATCCATGAATTCTTTATACATTGGGTGTTCAGTATTAATTCCCGATATACCTGTAGAAGTTCCTGCAATGTTTGAGGCTATTAGTCTCTGGTTTCCTAACTGAGCCAAAATATTATTTCTGCTCATGGGTACTTTTCCTCTTCCTCTTCCTCTTCCTCTTCTTCTATTAGAGGAAGAACTTCCAGATGGCCGCATTATCCTGTATTCAGGAAATAAAGAATTATTAACTCAAATATTCTCTAGTAAGAAAATCGGAAAGACTATTATCTGTTCCGTTTTTATAATGTATTTCAAAATCGAATGGTGCTTATAAAGCTTGCCATCTTGCAAAAATTTGTTTAGAAAAGCATGCTTTACATCTTTATTACAGATGAATTTACTGCTTGGCAATTATTTTTTATGATAAACTTTTGATTATATAAGTCCTCCTAGAATTTTAAAACACTTTTGACTATAGCCAAAATTTCTTTAGCTACAGTAGCATAATTTTTCTGACTATTATTCCATTTGCCATAATAGAATTGTATGAGGTATTCTTGCCTTTCAGAAGGAGAGATTTGTTTTAAAATTCCCCCATAGCCAATATCAGAGGCATCTGTCTCCACTATCTTTTGTCAATTCGGATTGGCCAAAGTGAGACATGGTAGGTTATTAACCTTTGTCTTAATGTGCTTGACTGCTTTTGTATGATTATCAGTCCAAGCTTTAGGACTTTATCTTAGTCTATGATATAATATATTCGTGTCTTTAGCTAGATCCTTTATAAAAGGGGAAATGTAATTTAAACTTTTCAAGAATTGTTGGAGTTGGGTTTTATCAGTAATAACGTCAGGAGATTTAGAGGCAAACTCAATACTTCTTTGAATGAGAATAATTTTTCCCTTTTCAATATTATGACCTAAGAATCTAACATTGGTTTGGAAAATATGCATATTTGGTCTAGATATAATCAAACCATTTTGAATAATAATTTTCTTAAATAGATCAAGATGTTTAAAATGCATTTCTAAGGTTTTTGAAATTACTAAAATATCATCTATATATAAAGTGATAAAATTTCTAAAAGGGTTAAAAATATCATTCATAATTTTTTGAAATTCAGAAGGGGAATTTTTTAACCCAAAAGGCATAACATTTCATTCATATTGTCCCATTGGGACGTTAAAGGTTGTTTTATATTTATCTTCTTCATAAATTTGAATTTGCCAATAACCTGATTTTAAATCAAATTTTGAAAATATTATACCTTCATGAAGTCTATCTAATAAATCTTTTTTATTGGGAATAAGATATCTAATCCATTTTAAAACTTTATTTAAGGGTTTATAATTTATGACAAGTCTGGGTACCCCTCTTTCTTGCTCTGCTTGTTTATTAACATAGAAAGCAGTACAAGACCATGGAGATTTTGAGGGCCTTATTAATCCCTTTTGAAGAAGAGTATCAATCTCTTTTTTACATAAATCTAAATATTCTGAATTCATTTGGCAAAGTCTTGCCTTAGTGGGAATATTATCTTCAGAAAATTCTTCCGCATAAGGAAGACTTACCACATGTTTTTTCCTTTCCCAAAATATATTTGGGTGATCTCCACATATCTGTAGGGAGAATTGATTCTTTAAAATCTCAATCTTTCCTTGGATTTTAGGATTTTGGAAAGTCTCTTCTATGGTAATACTACAAATCTTATTTTTAAGAAAATCGATTTGTTTATTTTTTAAAGAAATCATATCTTTAATTTCATTAACGAATTTTGAAAATGGTTGAGATATAAAATCTATTCTTATTTTTCTTCCTTCAAAAGTACCAGTTATTCAAGTCTCAACCTAGAGAGTTATGGGATAAATATGCCAGAAAAAAGGCATTCCTAAAATGATTTCGTTTGAAATCTTTTTTATTAAAACAAAACTTTCAGGCATACATATATTATTTGTACATATATATGCTTTAGGAATTTTATATTCAATATCCATTTTATGACAGCTAGCATTTCGAAAACTATGTATAGTCTTCTTAAAATATCTTGACGGAATTAATCCTTCTTGAATACAATTTAAATCAGCTCCACTATCAATAAGAGCAATAAAAAAAAAATTAAGTTATAATCAATAAAAAGAGTTATTTTTGCCAAAGGTTTATGAGCTGTAATTAGCTCGATAGTTTCTAAAAATAAATTCTTATTATCTGTAAACTCATTAGGGATATCAGGAAGATTACCTTCAGGAATATCAGGGAGATTATCTTCAACCATAACCTGTTTCCCATTGTATTTATTTTCTATATAACTAATTCTTTCATCAAGAATCATATTATGATTTTTCAGAGAAGATATTTCTTTTTTGAGATTATTAATCTCCTCAATCAAGTCTTGAATTGTAGTGGGAATATGATCCCTTTGAGACCTAAGTTTTAGCTGTCTCCTTACTTTTGCCATGGTATAAGCATTATTATGAGCGGGATTTTCTTTAGGAATTCTAGTATTACTAGTAGAGGTGCTGGTATTACCAATTTTGTCAATAATTTGGGACCTTAACGTTGGATCATCAATCATCTTGAGTATCTCTACCCAATTATCATTACTGATAACATTGATATTTAAGTCCTTGAATTGAGAATACAACTGATAGAATTCGTCCT
>JAJONR010005600.1:0-12445 GCA_029582245.1 Solanum etuberosum | reverse complement strand
TAAAGGGTTTTTAGGTTTAGGGTTTGAAAAGGTTTTTAGGGGTTTTAAGGGTTTTTTTAGGGTTTCTTAATGTTTAGGGTTTAGGCCTAAGATTTAGGGTTTAGGGTTTAGGCCCTAAGGAATAGGGTTTAAGATTTAGGGTTTCTTAGGGCTTAGGATTTATTGTTAGGGTTTCTTAGGGTTTTGGGTTTTAGGTTTACGGTTTTTTAGGGTTAGTTTTTTTAAGTGTTTTTTAGGTTTAGGGTTTTTTAGGATTAGGGGTTTTTAAAGGTTTTTAGGGTTTCTTTAGGATTTTGGGTTTCTTAAGGTTTAGGGTTTCTTAGGATTTAGGGAATGGGGTTTTAAGTTTAGGGTTTAGGGGTTAATGTTGAGGGTTTCTTAAAGTTTAGGGTTTAGGTGTTTCATAGGACTTAGGGTTTAACATTTAAGGTTTTTTAGTATTTATTTTGGGTTTGTTTATGTTTTTTAGGGTTTTGGGTTTAGGGATTCTTAGGCTTCAGGGTTTTAGGTTTAGGGTTTTTTATGGTTTAGGATTTAGGGTTTAGGGATTCTTAGGGTTTAGGATTTAGGGTTTTAGGTTTAGGGTTTTGGGTTTAGGGTTTAGGGTTTTTTTGAGAATTTTTTTGGTTTAGGGTTTTTTTAAAGGTTTTGTAGGGTTTAGGGTTTTTAGGGTTTAGGTTTTAAGGTTTACAGTTTCTTACGATTTACTGATTAGGGTTTAGGCTTTAGTGTTTCTTATAATTTTTTAGGGTTTACGCTTTAGTGTTTCTTATAATTTTTTAGAGTTTTTTAGGGTTTAGGGCATAAGGTTAAGGGTTTAAGGTTTACAATTTCTTTTATTATTTTATGGTTTTTAGGGTTTAGGATTTAGGATTTTTGTAATGTTTAGGGTTTAGGACTTAGGGTTTTTTAGGTTGACGGTTTTATTAGGGTTTTTTTTATGTTTATAGTTTTAAAGTGTTTTTAGGGTTTTTAAGGGGTTTTAGGGATTTTTAGGGTTTAGGGTTACCTAGGACTTAGGGTTTCTTAGAGTTTATGGTTTCTTAGGGTTTAGTGCTTAGGGTTTTTTAGGGATTAGGGATTAGGGTTTATTTTGGTTTAGGGGTTTTTAGGGCTTAGGGAATTTACTTTTTTTTAGGTTTAGGGCGTTTTAAGGTTTTTTTAGGATTTTTTAGGGTGTTTTAGGGTTTAGAGTTTCTTATGGTTTAGTATTTAGGGTTTCATAGGGTTACTTAGGGTTTAGAGTTTAGGGTTTTTAAATTATTTTTAGGGTAAATTAGGGTTTAGGGTTTAGGTTTGTTAGTGTTAAAGGTTTTGTGTTTCTTAGGATTTAGGGTTTCTTAGGGTTTAGGGTTTAAGGTATAGGGTTTATGGTTTTTAGGGCTTAGGGTTAGTTAGGGCTTAGGCCTTCTCTCAAGGTTTTTTTAAGGTGTCTTAGGCTTTACGGTTTAGGATTTCTTAGGGTTTAAGGTTAAGGGTTTCTTAGTGTTTCTTAGGGTGTTAGGTTTAGGGTTTGGGGTTTAAGTCTTTTTTTTTACGAGTTTTTAGGTTTAGGGTTTTTAGGTTTTAGGGTTTCTTAGCATTTAGAGTTTCTTAGGGTATAGGTTTTCTTATGATTTAGGGTTTCTTAAGGCTTATGGTATAGGGTTTTAGGGTTTCTTAGGGTTTAGGATTTCAAATTTAGGGCTTATGGGGTTTTAAGGGTTTTAGGTTTAGAGTTTATAAGGGTTTTTAGGGTTTAGGGTTTAGGGTTTAGGGCTTAGGCTTTTAGGTTTAGGGATTTTTTTGAGCTTTTAGGGTTTAGGGTTTAGGGCTTATGGTTTTTTAGGGTTGTAAACGGTTTTAGGGTTTTTTTTAGGGTTTCTTTGGGTTTAGGGTTTAAACCTAAGATTTAGGGTATAGGGTTTAGTCCCTAAGATATAGGGTTTAAGGTTTAGGGTTTCTTAGGGTTTAGGATTTATCATTTAGGGTTTAGGGTTTTTGTAGTGTTTAGGGTTTCTTACGATTAGGGTTTTTATAGGTTTCTTAGTGTTTTTAGGGTTTTGGATTTCTTACAGTTTAGGGTTTCTTAGAGTTTAGGGTTTCTTAGGCTTTAGGTCATAGGGTTTCTTTAGGGTTTAGGGTTTTGAAGGGTTTTTTAAGGAATTTTAGGTTTAGGGGTTTTTAGGGTTTAGGTTTTCTTAGGGTTTAGGGTTTCTTAGGGTTTAGCATTTCTTACTGTTTCATAAGGCTTGGTGCTTAGGGTTTTGCCCTAAGGTTTCAGGATAAGGGTTTAGAGTTTCTTAGGGTATAGGGTTTAGCGTTTAGGGTTTCTTAGGGTTTAGGATTTTAGGTTAAGGTTTTTTATACAAAGGTTTTTAGGGGTTAGGGTTTATGTTTTTCTAGGGTTTCTTTTAGGTTTAGAGTATTTTTTTGGTTTAGGGTTTTTAAATGTTTTTCAGATTTTTATGGTTTTTTACGGTTTAGGGATTCTTAGGGCTTAGGGTTAGAGTTTAGGATTTTTAAGGGATTTTTTTGTGTAGGGTTTTTAATGGTTTTTAAGGTTTAGGTTTTCTTAGGGCTTAGGGTTTCTTAGGGCTTAGGGTTTTCCTAGTGTTTCATAAGGCTTGGGGTTTAGGGTTAAGCCCTAAGGTTTAGAGTTGAGTGTTTCTTAAGGTTTAGGGTTTAGGGTTTGAAAAGGTTTTTAGGGGTTTTAAGGGTTTTTTTTAGGATTTCTTAATGTTTAGGGTTTAGGCCTAAGATTTAGGGTTTAGGGTTTATGCCCTAAGGAATAGGGTTTAAGATTTAGGGTTTCTTAGGGCTTAGGATTTATTGTTAGGGTTTCTTAGGGTTTCGGGTTTTAGGTTTAGGGTTTTTTAGGGTTAATTTTTTTAAGTGTTTTTTAGGTTTAGGATTTTTTAGGATTAGGGGTTTTTAAAGGTTTTTAGGGTTTCTTTAGGATTTTGGGTTTCTTAAGGTTTAGGGTTTCTTAGGATTTAGGGAATGGGGTTTTAAGTTTAGGGTTTTTTTTAGGGTTTAGGATTTTAAAGGGATTCATATGGTTTTTCAGGGTATTTTAGGTTTAGGGTTTTTAAAGGTTTTTAGGGTTTTCTTAGGGTTTAGGGTTTCTTAGTGTTTCATAAGGCTTGTGGTTTAGGTTTTAGCCATATGGTTTAGAGTTAAGGATTTAGGGTTTCATAGGGTATAGGGTTTAGCGTTTAGGGTTTGAGGTTTTATGTTTAGGTTTTTTAGGGGGTTTTAGGGTTAAGGGTTTAGGGCTTAAGTTTTTCTAGGGTTTTTTAGGTTAAGAGTTTTTTAGGTTTAGGGTTTTTAAAAGTTTTTAAAGATTTTTATTTTTTTTACGACCTAGGGGTTGTTAGGGCTTCGGGTTTTTATAAGGTTTTTAGGGTTTTTAAGGTTTAGGGTTTAGGGGTTTAAAAGGGTTTTTAGGGTTTTTTTTATTTCTAAGAGTTTAGGGTTTCTTAGGGTTTAGCTCTAAGGTTTAGTGTTTAGGGTTAAGGTTAAGTGTTTAGGGTTTAAAGTCTCTTATGGTTTAGGGTTTCTTATATTATTTTAGGGTTTTTAGGGTTTAGGGTTTTTTTTTAGGGTTTAGGGTTTTTTAGGTTTAGGGTTTTAAAAGTATTTTAGGTTTTTTTTAGGGTTTTTAGGGATTTTTAGGGTTTAGGGTTTCTTAGGGTTTAGGGTTTCTTATGGTCTAGGATTTAGGGTTTTTTAAATTATTTTTAGGGTAAATTAGGGTGTAGAGATTAGTATTTTTTAGGGTTTTTTATGTTAACGGGTTTTAAAGGGTGTTTTTTTTAGTTCTAAAAGGTTTTTAGGGTTTAGGTTATGAGGGTTTATTTGGTTTAGGGTTTCTTAGGGTGTAGGGTTTAGGGTTTCTTAGGGTTTAGGGGTTAATGTTGAGGGTTTCTTAAGGTTTAGGGTTTGGGTGTTTCATAGGACTTAGGGTTTAGGGTTTAACATTTAAGGTTTTTTAGTATTTATTTTGGGTTTGTTTATGTTTTTTAGGGTTTAGGGTTTAGGGATTCTTAGGGTTCAGGGTTTTAGGTTTAGGGTTTTTTATGGTTTAGGATTTAGGGTTTAGGGATTCTTAGGGTTTAGGGTTTAGGGTTTTAGGTTTAGGGTTTAGGGTTTAGGGTTTAGGGTTTTTTTGAGAATTTTTTTGGTTTAGGGTTTTTTTAAAGGTTTTGTAGGGTTTAGGGTTTTTAGGGCTAAGGGTTTAAGGTTTACGGTTTCTTACGATTTACTGATTAGGGTTTAGGCTTTAGTGTTTCTTATAATTTTTTAGGGTTTTTTAGGGTTTACGCTTTAGTGTTTCTTATAATTTTTTAGAGTTTTTTAGGGTTTAGGGCATAAGGTTAAGGGTTTAAGGTTTACAATTTCTTTTATTATTTTATGGTTTTTAGGGTTTAGGATTTAGAGTTTTTGTAATGTTTAGGGTTTAGGACTTAGGGTTTTTTAGGTTGACGGTTTTATTAGGGTTTTTTTTATGTTTATAGTTTTAAAGTGTTTTTAGGGTTTTTAAGGAGTTTTAGGGATTTTTAGGGTTTAGGGTTACCTAGGACTTAGGGTTTCTTAGAGTTTATGGTTTCTTAGGGTTTTTTAGGGATTAGGGATTAGGGTTTATTTTGGTTTAGGGTTGAGGGTTTTAGGTTTAGGGTTTTTTAGGGCTTAGGGAATTTAATTTTTTTTAGGTTTAGGGCGTTTTAAGGTTTTTTAGGATTTTTTAGGGTGTTTTAGGGTTTAGAGTTTCTTATGGTTTAGTATTTAGGGTTTCATAGGGTTACTTAGGGTTTAGAGTTTAGGGTTTTTAAATTATTTTTAGGGTAAATTAGGGTTTAGGGTTTTTAGGGTTTTTTAGGTCAAGGCTTTTTAAAGTTTTTTAGGGTTTTTAAAAGGTTTAGGGTATGAGGATTTCTTAGGTTTAGGGTTTCTTAGGGTTTAGGGTATTAGGGTTTCTTAAGGTTTAGGGGTTAAGGTTTAGGGTTTCTTAAGGTTTAGGATTTAGGGTTTAGGGTCTAGCATTTAAAGTTTCTTGGTATTTCTTTTGGGTTTAGGATTTTTTAGGGTTAGGGTTTAGGACATACAATTTTGTTTTAAGGTTTTTAGGTTTAGGGTTTTATTTGGGTTTTGGGATTTTTTTTTGATTTTTTAGGTTTACGGTTTTTTACGATTGGGGTTTTTAAAGTTTTTTAGGTGTTCTTAGGGTTGAGGGTTTCTTACAATTAAGGGTTTCTTAGGGTTTAAGGTTTCATAGGATTTAGGGCATAGGGTTTTAAGTTTAGGCTTTCTTTAGTTTTTAGAGTTTTAAGGTTTTTTTTAGCATTTTTAGTTTTAGGCTTTTTAAAAGGTTTTTTAGGGTTAATAGGTTTTAGCTTTTCTTAGGGTTTATGGTTTCTTAGGTTTAGGGTTTCTTAGTGTTTCATAAGGCTTGGCGCTTAGGGTTTAGCCGTAAGGTTTAGGGTTTAGTGTTTAGCACTTAGGGTTTCTTACAGTTTAGAGTTTTAGGTTTTTTGTAAAGGGTTTAAGCCTTAAGTTTTTCTAGGGTTTTTTTAGGTTAAGAGTTTTTTTAGGATTTTTAGGTTTAGGGTTTTTAAAGGTTTTTAGGATTTTCATGGTTTTTATGGTTTAGGATTTCTTATGCTCAGGGTTTCTTAGGGTTTTAGATTTTGGGTTTTTTAGGGTTTTATAGTTTTTGGGTTTCTTAGCGTTTAAGGTTTCTTAGGGTTTAAGTTTTCTTAAGGTTTAGGGTTTTGGGTTTCTTAGGGCTTGTGGTATAGGGTTTTAGGATTTCTTAGGGTTTTAGGTTTTGGGTTTAGGGTTTATGACGTAAGGTTTAGGTTTAGGGTTTTTTAAGTGTGTTTAGGTTTAGAGTTTTTAAGGTTTCTTAGTGTATGTTAGGGTTTAGTGTTTAGGGTTTAGGGCTTAGGCTTTTAGGTCTAGGGATTTCTTGAGTTTTTTAGGGTTAAGGGTTTGGATATTATGGTTTTTAGGGTTTTTTAGGTTTAGGGTTTCAAACTATTTTTAGAGGTTTTTAGGGTTTCTTAGGGTTGAGGCCTAATATTTAGGTTTAGGGTTGAGGCTCTAAGGTATAGGGTTTAAGGTTTAGGGTTTCTTAGGGTTTAGGATGTATCGTTTAGGGTTTCTTAGTGTTTAGGATTTTAGGTTTAGGGTTTTTTAGAATATTTTTAGGGTTTAGGGTTTTTTTAGTGTTTTTTAGGTTTAGTATTTTTATGTTTAGGGTTTTTAAAGGTTTTCTAGGGTTTCTTAGGGTTTTGGGTTTCTTAAGGTTTAGGGTTTCTTAGGATTTAGGGCATAGGGTTTTAAGTTTAGGATTTTTTAGGGTTTAGGGTTTTAAGGGGTTTCTTAGGGTTTTTAGGGAATTTTAGGTTTAGGGTTTTTAAGGGTTTTGGCAGTTTTTAAGGGTTTAGGGTATCTTAGTGTTTCATAAGGCTTGGGGTTTAGAATTTAGCACTATTGTTTAAGGTTTCTTAGGGTAAAGGGTTTAGCTTTTAGGGTTCCTTTGGGTTTGGAGTTTTAGTTTTAGGTTTTTATGGGTGTTTAGGGTTTAGTATTTAGGGCTTAAGTTTTTCTAGGGTATTTTTAGGTTTAGGGTTTTGAAAAGTTTTTTTGGATTTTTATGGTTTTTTACTGTTTAGGGGTTCTTATGGCTTATGGTTTCTTTGGGTTTAGGGCTTAGGGTTTTAGATTTACGGTTTTTTAGGGTGTAGGGTTTTAAGAGTTTTTAAGGGTTTTTAAAAGTTTTTTCAGGGGTTTTTAGGGTTTAGGTATTCTTAGATTTTAGGGTTTCTTAGTGTTTCATAAGGCTTGGGGTTTAAGATTTTGCCCTAAGGTTTAGGGTTTAGTGTTTCTTAGGGTTTAGGGTTTATGGTTTCTTAGGGTTTCCTTGGGTTTGTAGGGCTTAGGGTTTAAACCTTAAGATTTAGAAATTAGGGTTTAGGGATTCTTAGGATTTTTAAAATGTTTTAAGGGGTTTTTAAGGTTTAGGGATTCTTAGGTTTTTTTTAGAGTTTTTTAGGGTTTAGGTTTAGAGTTTAGGGCGGTTTTTGGGATATTTAGGGTTTAGGGCTTAGTGTTTTTGTAGGGTTTTTTAGGTTTAGAATTTTTTAGGGTTAAGGGTTTCTAAGTAACTAGGGATTAGGTTTTCTTAGGGTTTAGGGTTGACAGTTTTTTAGGATTTAGGGTTTCTTAGAGTTTAGGGCTGAGGGGTTTTTAGGGTTAAGGGTTTCTTAGGGTTTAGTGTTTAAGGCTTTAGGTTTAGGGTTTTGTAGAGTTTAGGGTTTAGGGTTTCTTATGTTTAGGGTTTATGGCTCAGGGTTTCTTAGGGTTAAGGGTTTTAGGTTTTTTGTTTAAAGGTTTTTAGGGTTCAGGGATTATGGCTTAAGTTTTTCTTGGGTATTTTTAGGTTTAGAGTTTTTTTTAGGGTTTTCAAATGTTTTTTAGGAATTTTTTATGGTTTAGGGGTTCTTAGGGCTTAGGTTTTCTTAGGGTTTAGGGCTTAGGGCTTTATATTTAGGGTTTTTATGGGTTTTTAGGGTTTAGGGTTTAGGGCATTGGGTTTTTTAGGGTCTCAATTTTTTTTAGGGTTCTTAGGTTTAGGGGTTTTTATGGTGTTTTTAGGGATTATGGTTTAGGGTTTAGCGTTTAGGGTTTAGCGTTAAGGGTTTCTTAGGGTTTAGGGTTTTAGTGTCTCTTAGGGTTTAGGGCTTAGGTTTTTAGATTAAGGGTTTTCTTTAGGGTTTAGGGTTTTAAGGGTTTTTCTAAGGTTTTTTTGGTTTAGGGTTTCAAAGGTTTTTATGGTTTTTTAGGATTTAGGTTTTCTTAGGTCATAAATGTCTCAATCTTATTTTTTCCGTTTTACTTTTTATTTTTTGAATATTCAGGAGCTAAGACCATTCCAATGCCCCCTTTCGCCATGCATAAACTAAACCAATAATTAAGATAAGCACGAAAATAAATTAATATTTCTTAGGGTTTAGGGTTTAGGGTTTCTTAGTGTTTCATAAGGCTTGGGGTTTAGGGTTTATCCCTAAGGTTTAGGGTTTAGTGTTTTTTAGGGTTTAGGGGTTTATGGTTTCTTAGGGTTTAGGGTTTTGGGTTTCTTATGATTTTTAGGGCTTACGGTTTATTGTTTAGGCCTTAAGATTTAGGATTTTGGGTTTTGGGTTTTTTATGATTTAGGGTTTAGGGTTTTTTTAGGGCTTAGGGTTTTTAGGTTTAAGGTTTTATGGTTGTTTAGGGTTTCTTAGGGTTTAGGGTTTAGGGCTTAGATTTTTTTAATCATTTTTTAGGGTTTAGGGCTTAGGTTTTTTTAGGGTTTTTAGGCATAGGTTTTTTTGGGGTTTAGGGTTTATTTGGGTTTAGGGTTTCCTAGTGTTTAGGCTTTCTTTGGACTTAGGGTTTAGGATTTAGAACCTAAGGTTTAGGTTTTTGGGTTTAGTGTTTAGAATTTCTTAGGGTTTAAGGTTTAGCATATAAGGTTTCTTAGGGGTTTTTTGGTCTTTTAGGATATAGGGTTTAGGGTTTTTTATTTAGGGTTTTTCTAGGGTTTAGGGTTTAGGGTATTTTATCGGATTTGTTAGTTTAGGGTTTTTAAGGGTTTTTTAGGTTTTGAGTTTTGAAAGATTTTTTGGTGTTTTAGGGTTTAGTGTTTCTTAGTGTTATTTTGGGTTCAGGGTTTTGAGTTTCTTAGGGGTTAGGGTTTGGGGTTTCTTAGGGTTTGGGCTTAGGGCTTATGGTTTTTTATGGGTTTACGGTTTGGGTTTTCTTAGGGTTTAGGTTTTAGGGTTTAGAGTTTATGGTTTAGGGCTTCTTAGGTTTAGGATTTTTAAGAGTTTTTTTAGGGTTTAGGGTTTCTTAGGTTTTCTTAGGGTTTAGGTTTTCTTAGGTTTTAGGGGATTCTTATGGTTTAGGGTTTAGGGTTTCTAGGGTTTAGGGTTTTTGTTTTTTCTTAATCATTTTTAGGGTAACTTAGGGTGTAGGGCTTAGTGTTTTTTTAGTAATTTTAGGTTTAAGGTTTTTAGGGGTTTAAAGGGTTTTTGGGGGTTTTAAGTTTTAGAGTTTTTTAAGGTTTTTAGGGTTTCTTAGGGTTTAGGGTTTGGGGTATTAGAATTTCTTAGGTATAGGGTTCTGATGGTTTTGGATTTAGGATTTCTTAGCGTTTAGGTTGTAGGGTATTAGGGTTTGTTAGTGTTTATGGTTTTTTAGGGCTTAGGGTTGTTATGGTTCAGGTTTTAGGGGTTGTTAGCGATTAAGGTTTAGAATTTTAGGGTTTGGGTTTAGGACATAGGGTTTTTTTAGGTTTATGATTTTTAGGAATTTTTAGGTTTAGGGTGTTTAAAGGGTGTTTTGGGTTGTTTTTAAGGGATTTTCTAGGGAAGTTTTTGAGGGTTTTTTAGGTTTACGATTTTAAAGGTTTTTTAGGGTTTAGGTTTGTTAGTGTTAAAGGTTTTGTGTTTCTTAGGATTTAGGGTTTCTTAGGGTTTAGGGTTTAAGGTATAGGGTTTATGGTTTTTAGGGCTTAGGGTTAGTTAGGGCTTAGGCCTTCTCTCAAGGTTTTTTTAAGGTGTCTTAGGCTTTACGGTTTAGGATTTCTTAGGGTTTAAGGTTAAGGGTTTCTTAGTGTTTCTTAGGGTGTTAGGTTTAGGGTTTGGGGTTTAAGTCTTTTTTTTACAAGTTTTTAGGTTTAGGGTTTTTAGGTTTTAGGGTTTCTTAGCATTTAGAGTTTCTTAGGGTATAGGTTTTCTTATGATTTAGGGTTTCTTAGGGCTTATGGTATAGGGTTTTAGGGTTTCTTAGGGTTTAGGATTTCAAATTTAGGGCTTATGGGGTTTTAAGGGTTTTAGGTTTAGAGTTTATAAGGGTTTTTAGGGTTTAGGGTTTAGGGTTTATGGTTTTTTAGGGTTGTAAACGGTTTTAGGGTTTTTTTAGGTTTTCTTTGGGTTTAGGGTTTAAACCTAAGATTTAGGGTATAGGGTTTAGTCCCTAAGATATAGAGTTTAAGGTTTAGGGTTTCTTAGGGTTTAGGATTTATCATTTAGGGTTTAGGGTTTTTGTAGTGTTTAGGGTTTCTTACGATTAGGGCTTTTGTAGGTTTCTTAGTGTTTTTAGGGTTTTGGATTTCTTACAGTTTAGGGTTTCTTAGAGTTTAGGGTTTCTTAGGCTTTAGGTCATAGGGTTTCTTTAGGGTTTAGGATTTTGAAGGGTTTTTTAAGGAATTTTAGGTTTAGGGGTTTTTAGGGTATAGGTTTTCTTAGGGTTTAGGGTTTCTTAGGGTTTAGCATTTCTTAGTGTTTCATAAGGCTTGGTGCTTAGGGTTTTGCCATAAGGTTTCGGGATAAGGGTTTAGAGTTTCTTAGGGTATAGGGTTTAGCGTTTAGGGTTTCTTAGGGTTTAGGATTTTGGGTTAAGGTTTTTTATACAAAGGTTTTTAGGGGTTAGGGTTTATGTTTTTCTAGGGTTTCTTTTAGGTTTAGAGTATTTTTTTGGTTTAGGGTTTTTAAATGTTTTTCAGATTTTTATGGTTTTTTATGGTTTAGGGATTCTTAGGGCTTAGGGTTAGAGTTTAGGATTTTTAAGGGATTTTTTTGTGTAGGGTTTTTAATGGTTTTTAAGGTTTAGGTTTTCTTAGGGCTTAGGGTTTCTTAGGGCTTAGGGTTTTCCTAGTGTTTCATAAGGCTTGGGGTTTAGGGTTAAGCCCTAAGGTTTAGAGTTGAGTGTTTCTTAAGGTTTAGGGTTTATGGTTTCTTAGGATTTAGGATTTAGTGTTTCTTAGGTTTTAGAGATAGGGTTTAGGGTTTAGGCCTTAAGATTTAGAACTTATGGTTTAGGGATTCTTAGAGTTTTTTTTAAATGTTTTTAAGGGGTTCTTAGGGTTTAGGGTTTAGGGATTCTTAGGATTTCTATAGGGTTTTTTAGGGTTTAGGGTTTAGGCTTTAGAGTTTAGGGGTTCTTAGGGATATTTAAGGTTTAGGGCTTAAGGGTTTCTAAGTGTTTAGGGATTATGGTTTCTTAGGGTTCTGGGCTGAGGGTTTTTTAGGGTTTAGGGTTTCTTTGGGTTTAGTGTTTAGAGCTTTAGGTTTAGGGTTATAAGGGTTTAGGGTTTAGGGTTTATGGTTTTTGGTTTTGGGTTTAGGGTTTCTTAGCGTTTAGGGTTTAGGGCTTAGGGTTTTTTAGGTTTAGGGGTTTTAAGGTTTTTTTAGGATTCTATAGGGTAGATGGTTTTGGGTTTCTTAGGGTTTAGGACTTAGGTCTTTTTTTTATCGTTTTTAAGGTTTATGGCTTAGGGTTTTTTAGGCTTAGGTTTTTTAGGGTTTAGGGTTTCTTATGGTTTAGGGTTTCCTAGGGTTTAGGCTTTCTTAGGGTTTAGGGTTTAGGATTTAGGATTTAGGGTTGAAGGCTTAGGATTTAGAGTTTAGCGTTTAAGGTTTCTTAGGGTTTTTTTGGGGTCTTTTAGGGTGTAGGGTTTAGGGTTTAGTGTGTTAATTTTAAGATTTTTCTAGGGTTTAGGGTTTAAGTTATTTTTTTTGGTTTGTTAGGTTTAGTATTTCTTATGGGTGTTTTAGGTTTAGAGTTTTTAAAGATTTTTTTTTATTTTTTAGGGTTTAGGGTTTCTTAGTATTTTTTTGGGTTTAGGGTTTAGGGTTTCTTAGTGTTTGGGTTTAGGGCCTATGGTTTTTTAAGGGTTCACGGTTTAGGGTTTCTTAGGGTTTAGGGTTTAGGTTTAGAGTTTAGGGTTTCTTAGGTTTAAGGGTTTTAAGGTTTTTTTAGGTCTTTTAAGGTTTAGGGTTTCTTAGTGATTTTTAGGATTTAGGGGATTCTTATGGTTTAAGGTGTAGGGTTTCATAGGGTTTCTTAGGGTTTAGGGTTTTTTTAATGATTTTTACGGTAAATTATGGTGTAGGGCTTAGTGTTTTTTAGGATTTTTTTAGGCTTAAGGTTTTTAAAGGTTTTTAGGGGTTCTAAAGTGGTTTTTTTTATAGTGTTTTTAGGTTTAGAGTTTTTAAAGGTTTTTAGGGTTTCATAGGGTTTAGGGTATTAGGGTTTAGGGTTTAGGTTTTGGGTATTAGGGTTTCTTATAGCTTAGGGTTTATAAGGGCTTAAGGTTTAGAGTTTCTTAGGGTTTACGGTTTAGTGTTTCTTAGGGTTTCTTAGAGTATATAAGGGTTTAGGGTTTCTTTTTTAGGATTTATGGCTTAGGGTTTTAGGTTTAAGGATTTTTTTTTGAGTTTTTTAGGGTTTAGAGTTTAGGACTTATGATTTTTTAAAGGGTTTTTAGGTTTAGGGTTTGAAAAGGTTTTTAGGGGTTTTAAGGGTTTTTTTTAGGATTTCTTAATGTTTAGGGTTTAGGCCTAAGATTTAGGGTTTAGGGTTTAGGCCCTAAGGAATAGGGTTTAAGATTTAGGGTTTCTTAGGGCTTAGGATT
>JAJONR010005598.1:0-17266 GCA_029582245.1 Solanum etuberosum | reverse complement strand
ATGTCTGTTTTTGGATCGTGAAAAAATGGTATCAGAGTCCCAAGTTCCTAGGTCTCACGTGTATACAAGTCAAATCTATTAGAGTCTTAAGGATCGATGTGGAGACGTCTATTGCTTATCTTAAGAGGCTATGGTGACTTTTAGGAAAACTCTTCACTTCTTGAATCTCTATCGTGCGTCCTTGCTCTGGTCAGGTTCTTATCACTTCATTCCCCTCTCTCTTACTTATAGTGATGACTCGTGCATAGTTCTTCATGTGAGCAGATGGTGTGTTGTGTATGGCTTGAATGTTAGATTTTGTAATAAGGTAAAGTGATAGACTTATGGAAAGGATGTGTGGTCAGATTCAGAATGTTCAGCGATTCAAAGGGGTTTAGTAAGGTGATGATTCGACGATGCATTTTGAGGATATTTGTATGATGAGGTTCAGAATGGTTTGAGGGTCTTTATGAACGTCTTATCTTTTCGGCTTAGTTATCCAGCAGCAGGAACAGTACTGGTGTGATTTATACAATATCTGAAGTGGTTCGACAATTGGCAATTGAACGATCAAAGGAACGACTAGGAATGAACACATACTATAAGTTTGGGAAACTACACTTCGTAAAATTTTCATAACAAGTATGAGTTGCTTAGAGTATGATTAGAATGATTTTGTTCCAATCAAGGTCAGAATCTTTACTGTGGTTTCATAGATTGAGTGTATATTAAGAAGGGTTAGACACAACTACTACAACGGTAGCTATTCTTACTTGGTTAAATTTATGGAGTGTGTTACTCCTGCTATCGACCTGATCTATGAAGGAATGCATATCATTTTGGATGAGAGATCAAACGAATTTGGTAGTGTAATGTAATTACTTAATGGGTAGAAATGTGTAGGCTATTTAAGTATAATCTTCTCGATGGGTATGATGTGTTCTAGTGGTGGATCTAATCAACTTTCATAGTGTCGTACTAGTGGTATATGGAAATGGATACGCTGATTGTCAAGTGCAAATACTAACTACTTAAGGAGTTAGCAGCTGTATCACATGCTTGTATAATGAGATCCGATGTTGCATTCATATTTGAGAAACCAACTAGTTTGTTACTATGGACGCTTGGATTAAGCATTTTTATAAGGAAAATTTTAGTTGTGGGTCTTTGGTACGGTATTAATGTGTATAGGTTGTGAAGTGTATCCCAAAGATTCTAAATGAGGACTGGTGATTTCGTCGTCAACTCCAAGGGAGTGGATTGACATCGGAATGACAAGCTTATGAATAAGAAAAGTCTCAGCGAGTATACTTGTGTGAAGGAAATTGAAGGTTTTAGTAAGAAAGTACGTATAAAATTTGGTTAGTCCTTTGGATTTGATTGGTATAGATGAGTTTGAGGTGTCATGTCGATGACAAGGTTGACTTTGTGGTGATGGCAAGGAGTAACTGAGCATGATTGTAATAAGAATTCATAATGGATACTGATTGAGATGCAACTATATGATAAGGATTGTTGGTTAAATATATTTTGCATGGTAATGATGACTTGCGAGTATCTAAGGTTGTGGTTTGCTACTATTTAGTGAGTAGTGTGGTTGTATGGAAAGTTGTAGGAGGTGCTAGGACACCACTCAAATAGAATTGAAAGGATCTAGAGTCATAATGGAAAGAATTAATGGCATATAGTGTAGCCTTCTAAAAGAGGCGAGAGCAAGGAGATTTACTCTAGTTGCAAGAGCCAAAGAGGTATCTTCAGAGAATTGAGAATGGGGTTCAGAGAATTGTGGTTTCAGCTATTTTGACCTACTTATGATAATAGTATCACGGGTTCGTCAGATTGGTTAAAAATTGTTTGATAAGATTTGAGAAAGGAGTCTACAGATGTTTGGCTTGAGTGTGGTGATAAGATCTTTTGTTGTTTCAAGTTTGGTAATGGATACCCTTGGATTTTTAGCGAAGGATATGATAAGATCGATAGAGAGGAGATCAATGATAATCTAAAGTATGCAATTTTATAAAAAATCATCGAGGTATAAACTATTATTGATTGATAAGAGGAATTGGTTTACCGGTTTGAATCAGAATTCAGGTTCACATTGTAAGTCTACATTTGTGGCAATAAATTTCAAAAATACATGAGCTGGTAAGGCAAGAAATAATTGATCGTGTTAGGTATTGAGCAATTGAAAGGACTTGTGCATGGTTTGAGTTGTTACTTTTGATTGGTAAAGGGCGTAAAAAAGAGTTTCACTTAAAGTTTTGGTCTAGAGTATGCAGTAAAATGTCATGGATTGTATGTCAAAGGATAAGATTGGTAAGCGAGTTAGTGAAAGGAACAAGAGTCGGATATATTAAAGGTTGTATGGAGTTTCGCCTTTGAGTTTAGATATGGCTATGAGATGTGAACGTGTTTGGCATAGACTTACTAGGGATTTATCATCGACTTTTATAAAAATTGAGTTTGGATTTAGGTGACAAACAAGGATGTGTGGAAGATTCTGCATTGTTATGAGGGGCTAGATTGTTCAAATTATTGTAGCTGACTTATGGATGAGCAATATGATTATTGAGGATTTCAAGGAGATTGAAACTACGATGACTACACAGACTGTCGTGATGTGTTAAATAAAAACTTGATGGTAAATAGAAATATATGCTCATAGTATACCTAATTATTGAGGTGGCCAAGGAGTTCTCTGAGTTTTAACATGAGGTATGTGATGGTCTGAAATGATAGTTGAAACATGATATGTGAAAGTTTGTGTGAACTAGACTATGGGTATGATTTAATAGCTTTATCTCGATGAGAAGGTACTATCAGATTTGAAATTAGTGTTATCAGCCTTGGGTGGGACTCATATCTATCATAGAATGCTTACATGAAAACAGAGGGAGCCATAGTTCAGAAATATTGGAGGAGACAATGTGTTTGCTAAGAAAACTTTGATACTAGTGACGATTTGAGAGTAAGGTAAATGACCGAAGTGGTTATAATGTTTTATAAATATTAAGAGTGAGGGTTTTAGTGGAATAATGTGAAGAGCATGTGGGGTATGAGAAATTGAGTATGGTACGGTTGTAATGGGGACCAGACCGGTGGATTATGGGTAGCTAAAAATCAAAGAGATGGAGTCAACCGAATGGAAATATTTGATATGGTCACAATGGAAGGAGTATCTTGTGTTATTCGACCTTGGTTTTGTAAATTCATATATGACTACCTACTTCGTTCCAACATGATTTGAAATATGATTTGCTACATATGCCCATGCGTGTTTCCATATCTATGGCCGAATTCCTGGTGGTGGATTGGGTGTACCGATCCTGCAATTGTCCTCTTGGTAGGGTGGCATACTTGGGCAGACTTGGTCATTTCTAATATGGCATATTTGGTGTTGTTTTGGAGTAGTTGAAGTATTCCAGTGGTTCTACATGTACCATATTGTTTATAAGAATTAATAGAAGAGCAACAGTGGATATTTACAAGTTGTCCGGTAGTCTTAATATTCATCTAGTCATCGAGGTCATGTTTCGGTTATGCGTGGTTTAATGTGGGGACCATTGGGTCTAGTTTTACCATTCTTATGGGTTGTCTACAATCACAACTACAGATCTAGCATTCTAGCAATGTTTTTAGAGATTCTGTATGTTTGGGTGTATCGCTCGTTGGGTGGTTACTTGATCATTTCCTTCTTTGGGTTAGATAAGTTTGATCCTTCCTTGATAGTGCTCGATGTCTAAGATCAGATTTTTAAAGCTACAGCTTGTGGAGAGATTATGTTGTGAGAATGAAATCTTGATAAGATTTGTGATGGTTTGTGCTTTATGAGTGTGTGTTGGTTGGACTAGGTTCACTTCTGATTGGTGTCGATATTGATTCAGAATTTATTGTGGTTATGTGAGAAAAGATTTGTCTTAGTGGTTGTGTTATGATCCACAGGGTTTCAGTTCAGATTGGGTTCATGGGTTATTCTGTGACTTGGTTATCACTCTTGATTTGTAGACCTGCCAAAATTTGATTCGAAAGTTCAATTCTTAGTAGATTGATTTTGATAGAATTGTTTTAGGGAGGAACTCAATTGGACATATGAACACCGTCTCAGGAAAATCATAACTCAGGCTTTTGGTAACGTAGGTTATTCTTCTTTCTCCTTCTTTATGTTCGAAGACGAACATGATTTTTAGTGGTGGATAATGTAATGACCCGTTAGGACATTTTGAGAACTAGTCCTCTCTCTTTCATAAAAGACTCATTCCATAAATTTTAAATGATAATTTTGAACTATTAGCTTAACTATAGTTATTTAATTAGTTAAATATTTAATTTTTGTTAGTGGTTAATGGGCTAAGTCCATAATTTATCCTATATCACTTAGCCCGTGTATAAAAATAAAATAATGAAATTTTATCACTTTAGATTTATAATTATTTTAAAGAAAAGAAGGAAGATAATAAACGAGAACATTACCTGTAGCAGCGACAACGGAGCGATAATGCATTTAGGTGAGAGCTTCAAAATCTCAATTCTTGAGTACATAATACATTGCTTGGTATGTAAAATTATCGATTATTTTTGGAGGAAAGGGAGTATTATATCATGGGTAAGGAAGGAATTAAATATTTCAAATTGATATATTGTTTCATGCGTGGAGGTTACTAATTGATGGACCAATTTACGGCAGTGATTATTATAGATTTTGGGTTGAAAATTAATCAGATAAACAAAAAGGAAATCCAATTTGAATAATTGGTATGTCTAGTTGATGCAACGTCAAAAGTTTGTGGGATAAATTAATAATCAATATAAGTTAAAGCAATAGATAGTGATGATCAATTATGAATTAATCATTGGGACATTAGATGGTGGTGAGTTTTGTATAGCTCTGCATATTGATTTCATGGTCGAAGGTAACTGGTAGTTTAAGGGTTGATCTTTTTTATGGTTATCATATTATAATTCAAGTTTTGATATATTGAGATAGATAATCAAATATTAGGTGTATTATATTATATGAATACCATAAGATTTATGATATTTGAAGGAATTGAAACTTAACCCTAAGCTTGAATTTAAGAAATATGAGAGTTGACATGTTAATTGACATCAAGATAAGGAACGTGATTATAGATTTGAGTGAATTTTTAGGTCTAGCATAGACATATAGTAATATGGGTGTTGTTAGTTTTGAAATCTTATTGTGATTATTTATTTGAATAGATTGTATTAATTTGGAAGCGTAACAAAAGGGGAAGTCTCAAGTCCTGAGTGATCGTTCAATTATTTGAGGCAAGTGAATGTTTTGACCCTTTTTAAGTGTATATTATTGTGTATTTCCTTGTTGTATTTGTTGGGGAGTAATGGAACTTAGTGATTGGTTGATTTGTTCATATTGAATAATCCTAATGAGAAAAAAGGGATAACAAAAGGCAACTTTATTGTATATAATGTGTGATGTGTTGGGAGTGATATGAAAGGTGTATTGATTCATTGTTGATATTGTACCATACTTGTGTTGTTTTGAATTGTGTATTGTTATGAAAATGGTCATCTCCTCATTATTTGTGAATATTGCATTTGCATTGGTTCTGAGACATGGTTGTGAAAAGTGTTATTTGAATTGAGGAAGAATAATAAATTAAAGAGGGTGTACCATTTTGAAGGACGTGTCACGCACCGCTGTCACACCCCTTTTCAGACTGGCGAAAGGGTTTTTCCAATTTAAGTGACGTTAGTGATTAGAGATTATTTTTATCTTTCAAAGTCGCCACTTGGAATTGAGTTATGGTGTTCCAAGTCACCTTTTCTTTTTAATCCATAATCAAAAGGAAATGACTCTTTAATTTTGGTCTGCGAACTAGAAATTCGAGTAAGGAATTCTGTTGACCGAGAGGAAGGTATTAGGCATCCATCGAGTCCCGTGGTTCTAACACGGTCGCTTTTATTGACTTCTACTTACTCTTAAATTATTATTGGATATATTTTATATGCTACAGTTTTCCTCATATTTTTATTGTTGAACTTTTATTTAGTCTCATCCTTGATGCGTAACTGCATTCTTGGTTTTGATATTTAATAGCTTCGAAGCATAACTGTTTTCGTCTCTCGAGTTTGTACATAATATTCTATGTCTCACATCTTGATTTTATTTAAATAAAATATTTCTTAGAATAATTTTGCCAAGGTGTGTCATCACATCCTTGAATTTCCTTTAAGTGTTTCAAAAAAAGATGTGTAACAACATTCTTATTTGAAACAATTTTCTTTTCAACATGCCTAAAATCCATCTAATGTTATAAGAAAATATTAAATAAAATCAAATAAATCTAAACTTCTAGGATACAATATAAAATTTTGGATTATTTTGTATTCTTTTATTTTTATTTACTCTTAAAGTTAATGTTAAAATTAAGCCTAAACATATTATATTTTTATTTTTTATCTTAAAGTTAATGGCTAAATTAGGCATACGCGTATTGTAATTTCTTATTAATCCAACAAAATAATGACGAATTGTTAAAATAAATCTCATTCTTTGTTTGATAAATACAACAACAATAATTTTTTGAGCCCAAGAATTCCTACTTTATCATTATTAGCATCACAATAAAGAAAAGAACAACGTCATGACCCATTCATTTTAAGAGATCACAACTAATGAACAAAAATAAATAAATAAAAATAATCACCAAAAAAAGCTACTTTCATTCATTAAAGAGATATAACACTTAACACATTCTTCATTTTAATCAAATTATGAATAAAACAAAAGTGCAAGAAAACATTTCACATAGTTATATCAAATTCCATGAATAAATTAATGAAATAATATAAATTTTAACCTTAAATAAAGAAAATAAGTACCGCAAATTTTTGACCGAACCTCGATTAAAATGCCCATAAATTTCTTGTAGGTTGTTTGTGATGGAATATATGTTGTGTTTAAATAAAGTAGTAATGAAAAAGGAAGAAAATATGTGAATGTATAGGTGAAGTTTTGAAAGAAAAAATGGAATGGTTTCTTCCTCCTTTTTTTCTGGCGTGTGTGTTGTGTTGTGTTTTGGTTGTGTTGCCTTTTTTTGTGTGTTGTGCGTCTGTCTTTTTTCTTCTTTTTTTACCATTTTTGTTCGTGTGGTGTTGGTGGGTGTGTGGGGAGTGTTGCTGTTAGGAGTAGTACGTGGGATTATGTGAGGAGTTGTGGTGAGGTGTTGCTGATTGTTTTTCGTGGGAGTAGGGGCAATACAGGGGTATGTAGTGGAGTGGGGGTGTGTGGGTGGTGAAGGTGGATTGGGGTAGTGGGAAGATGTGAGGGAATGTTAAGTTGTTATTATTATTATTATTATTTTAATAATTAATATAATATAATATAATATAAAATAATATAATATAATATTTTTATACTAACAAAAATTGAGTAGCTAATAATAAATTATAAATAAGAAATACTAGCTTATTTATTAAACTAAAAATAAAAATAAAACATATATTTTTTTGTTATTTTAAATCTTTTAAAATAAACTTACTAAAATAAGATAAAAGAATAATATCTAATTTATATATAATAGCAATATTTATGCACTAAAAATGGTGTAAAACTTAAGTTTCGGTCAAAAATTACGTGTTTACAACCGCGACAGACATTATATTTTGAGAGATGTGTCACCCGCCACGATGGATATTATAATTCGAGGTATGTGTCATACTCCGCGATGGATTCTACTATCGAGGGACGTGTTGCACGCCGTGATGGATGCATGGAGAGATATATCCCTCGTGGGTTCCGAGCTAAGAGACAACGGATGCGTATCATTATGTCAGACATACATCACTATACTTGACATTGCATATGTATATCATATGTGAGCTTCTGTGTGCCTTTTTGTGGAACTTGTGAATGAACATGATCTTGTGTATTGTTGATATGTAATCGTTGGACGGTTGTTATTGAGCTATGTGCTATATAAATTGTGAAATGTTATGTTGGACTGGTTTTATGCAGTTTGTAGTTGTGGAGGTTCGGTTGGAGTGTAAGGAGTACCCATATTCTATATTCTTAGCTTTGTATTTAGGAATTTGCTTGCTGAGTATCGTGTGGTTTGGTACTCACCCCTTGCTTCTACATTTGTGTAGGTTACAAGCCCGGATCTTCGTGATACTTTCTCTTCTCTTCTTATCCGAGGCTTCCTCTTGAGATTTGTGAGGTAGATGTTTATGATCTCAACGGACCCTCTTACTCCTTATTTATGATCTTGTTCTATTATAGAAACAATGTCATTTGAGACTTGTGTTTTCTTTCGAATCAATCGTAATACTTTAAAGGCATGTACACGTGACAACCAGGTTTTGAAGTTTTATTTGAGTTGATTATGATCTCCGCATTATTCGATGGTGCTAGTCTATTTTTCTTGTTTTACTTCCACATTTATCGTATTAGTTGAGTTTTAGGTTGACTTGTCTAGGTGGGATAAGACGAGTGTCATCACTTATGTTTTTGGGTCGTGACAAGAAGGAACAACAATGTATACTCACAAAGGTAGTAACTACATCAGTGGTGCAAACACCTCTAAAGGTTCCTACTCAGGTGGTTCTAGTGGAGGATACAACAGTGGTGCTAGTACTTCTGGAGGAGGTTACAAGACCAGGAAGAGTTTTCTCATTTGTGAGCATTGTAGTTGCAAGGATCATTCTAAGGATCAGTGTTATAAAATTGTTGGGTACCATGAAGACTTCAGGTCTAAGAGGAAGCCTCTGACCACTGACATGTATGCCAATCAGGTAGAAATTCCACCTAACCTTGGGCATGGCTTTGACAAAGAGAACAACAACAATATCCACAACCCTCCTGGCTAGGGAGTAACTGGTGTAGGTTCATTTACTGGAGCATTCCTCACTCAAGATCAATATCATCAAACTCTTCAGTGTTATCCAAACATGTTGGTGAAACTGCAAAGAAGGAGCCCTTTGTAAATGTAGCAACTGTTGTTGATGCAGGTAGTTATCTTAGAGCTCTATCTTGTAATTATGCAAGTAGAAAATGGATAGTAAACACGGGAGCATCTCACCACATTACATCTAACCTTGATGATCTTGAAAATGCCAAGAAGCACCTAAGGTTCACTTACCGATGGTAAAACTATTTCAGTCTCTCATACTGGCAACACTTGTGTGCTTAAAGATCAATCTGCAACCAATGTTTTATTCCTACCTGAGTTCAAGTTTAACTTACTCTCAGTCTCAAAGATCATAAAGAAATTACAGTGCATGGTATGTTTCTTCCCTGACTTTTGTATTTTCCAGGATCTCTACACTGATCAAGTGAAGGGGATTTGTAAGGAAGAACATGGACTTTACATACTACATGAAAGACCAAGTCACACTCCAAAGCAGCTGGTCAATAGTAGTAGAGTTCATGTCCAGTATATTAACTCTGTCAAGTTTGAGTCTAGTGATATATGGCACAAGAGACTAGGACATTCTCCTATTGAAGTAATAAAGAGACATGAGTCTCTTAGGTCATTAAGTAGTACAAGTCATTCTCAGTGCACTTTGAGTCCTATAGCCAAACAGACAACTTTCATTTTCTTTAAGTACTCATAGGTGTAAAGCAACATTTGATTTGTTGCATTGTGCTCTTTGGAGACCTTACAAAGTGCCAATTTATAATGGAAAGAAGTTTTTATCACTATTGTGGATGATTTTAGTAGCTATACTTGGATTTTTTAATTGCTTCTAAACCTGACACCATAGTGGTACTTAAACACTTTCTCACACAGGTTCATAATATTTTCTCTACCACTATTGAAACTCTAAGGACTGATAATGGTTCTTAGTTCTTTAGCAATGAGTTTCAATCTATGTTGAGTGGAATGGGCATTATCCATCAGACTACTTGTGTGTACACACCACAACAAAATGGTGTAGGTGAAAGAAAGTACAGAACCATCTTAGCTATGGCCAGATCTCTAAGGTTTCAGGCTTTTATACCCTTGAGTTTCTGGGGTGAGTGTGCTACTACTGCTGTTTATATCATGAATAGAATTCCCTCCAAGTTACTTTCATATCACTCACCATTTGAAAAGTTGTATTTGCATCCTCCCTCTTTACCACATCTTAAGGTATTTGGTTGCGTATGCTATGCTGCATGTCCTTGGATACCTGACAAGTTTTCATCCAGAATTGTTCCTGTAGTTTTTATGGGCTACTCTTCCACACAAAAGGGTTATTTTCTCTCTGACATTCATACGCAGTCTTTCTTTGTCAACAGACATGTGATTTTCCAAGAAGAGTTATTTCCCTTTAAGCACATGAAGGCCTCTTAAAATCTATGTCTCCGGTCCTTGAATTGGTGTCACCTGAGATAACTTCTCCTCCATGTGATGTTGAGCCTGCATCAACTCCCACTGTCTCTTCGAGGGTACCTCCAATTCTCACCACTACTTCTCCACATGATGCTATGCATGCTCCATTTCAAACTATGGTTCCTACTCATAGTGCACTCTCAAGAAGGTCAGGCAGGTCAAGTAAACCTCCTCTATGGCTACAAGATTTTGTCATTCAACCTAAACCAAATGCTTGTCCTTATCCATTAGCTAATCACATATCCTACAATCACTTGTCTCCTGGTTATAGACAACTTTTTAAGGCTTATTCAACTCACAGTGAACCTGTATCTTTCAAAATGGTTACTGCTAATCCTGTTTGGGTGAAGGCCATGGAGTTGGAAATTGCTACATTAGAAAGTAATAAAACTGGGAGTATAGTGGACTTACCCCTGACAAGAAGCGCATTGGATGTAAATGAATTTATAAGATCAAGTTCTTAGCCTCAGGATAAGTTGAGAGATTAAAAGTCAAACTTGTGGCTAAAGGGTTCAGTCAGAAGGAAGGTTTTGATTATGGGGAAACCTTCAACCCAGTTGCAAAGATGGTGATTGTGAGGCATGTGGTAGCTCTTGCAGCATCTAAGGGATGGTATATCTATTAGATGGATGTCCGCAATGCTTTCCTTAATGGTGATTTATTAGAATAAGTATATATTGAGATTCCTAATGGGTTTTCCAGATAGAGGGAGTGGCATAAGGTCTGCAAACTACACAAGTCTTTGTATGGACTGAAGCAAGCACCTAAACAATGGAATGTGAAATCGACTGAGGCACTAGTACAGATGGGGTTCGAAAAAAGTCACTATGAGTACTCACTTTTCACAAGGCAAGTTGGTAGTGAGACTGTGGTACTATTAGTATATGTAAATGATCTTCTAATTACTGGAAGCAATCATCAACTTCTATGCAGTATCAGACAAGACATTCAGAAAAAGTTTAAGATGAAACAGCTAGAGGAGATAAAATTCTTCCTAGGAATTGAGTTCTCTAGGTCCAGCAAGGGGATACTAATGACACAAAGGAAGTATTCTTTAGAGCTTGTCTCTAAATCTTGACTAGGAGGTGCTAAGCATGCACACACTATTGGAATTGAACAAAAAGCTCACATCTCTTCAGTATGATGAACAAGTACCTAATACAAGTGTTGAATGTGATGCCTTACTCACAGACCCTACAAAGTATCACAGATTGGTAGGAAGGCTGCTCTATCTAACCATGACAAGGCCAGACCTTGCCTTTATTGCACAAGTATAGAGCCAATTCATGCACTGTCCTATGCAGTCACATATAGATGCATCACTGAGAGCAGTCCTAGGACTGTTAATGCTAGTTGAACCAACTACACAACTCACATCCTATTGTGATTTTGATTGTGAGCATGTCCGGAAATTAGGAGATCAGTAATAGGATATCTAGTAAAGTTTAGAGGAGGGATAATTTCTTGAAAGTCCAAGAAGAAAGGGACTGTATCAAGAAGCTCAGCAGAGGAAGAATTCAGAAGCATGGCTACATGTGCAGCTGAGATAATCAAGATAATAGGCTTATACAAGGAGCTTGGAATTAGTGTGAATCTTCTATAAATATGATATGTGATAGCAAGGCAACAATTCAAATAGCTGTCAATCTCATTTTCCATGAAAGAACAAAGCACATTGCCATTGATTGTCATTTTGTTAGAAAAAAGATCTTTCAAGGAATGCTGAAGACTGAGTATATAAGCACTAAACTTCAACTAGCTGACTTACTTACTAAGAGTTTGGGAAAGGTACAACATGAGCTGCTACTGAACAAGCTTGGAATGAAAAATGTTTTCCAAACATATGCTTGAGGGTGAGTGTTAACTAGATTAAAGAGTTAGCAAGCTATATGGTTAGGTTAGCCAATTAGTGAAATTATTTAGTTAACAAAATGTTGATGTGGCATTAGTTAGTTAACAGAATGTTGATGTGGCATTAGTTAGTTACAAATTGTTAGACTTGTTTTGTAACTTCCTAGTTATAGATTAGTATAAAAGGGAAAGGTGTACAGATTCAATGTAACAATTCATTCACAATCTACGAAGCCTTCTTTCTCTTCTGTTCTTCACTGTAATTGAGTTGAAAGCTCAACCTCCAAGTATGGAGTTTATAATATTCTTTGATAACCTAAATATGAAATGTGAAAGACACACCTAATTTTGGTTTACATACTTCTCTTCATTTTCATATTCCCCAAAAAACCCTAATATTTATTCTTGAAAATGTATTGTTATATATTTTATGGATATTTTTTTGACAAAAACTAAATAACTAGATAAAATAAAAGCTATGAAAATCGAATTAATAAATTTAAATATTTAAAAAATTGAGCAAATTGATTTAGTTTCCTTTTAGAGGAAACCAACTCAATCATTAACACCCAGATTAGTAGATTGGTAAGAATTTGGTTAAAACTTTTTAAACAATGCCAAAATAAATATGTTGTACTTAATTTAAGCTTTCTTATGAGTCAAAACTTAATTCTTGTTTGGCACTGCTGCTAAAATATGGTTATTTTTAGAAATACGTTTTTAAAATAGTTTTTCAGAAAAGTGTTTTTGATAAGCAAATTGTGTTTGACTAATCTTTTTTAAAAAGTGTTTTTAAGTGATATTATAAAAAAAAGGACAAGTATCAATGTAATTTTAATATGAAGATTATTTTATAGATAGAAATTATTTTAAATATCTATTATAAAAATTTTAATCAAACTTTCATTTTTATTGAATTAAAATGTGCACATTCAATTTTTTCAATCAATATTATACATAGATAAATAAAAAATAAATTAAATATTGATATAATATTAATATGACGATTTAAATAAAATTAAAAATATCAAATATAAAGTAATGATAATAAACGTAAAATAATAAAAAATTATTATATAAAAATAAAATTCTTAAATGAAAATTTTACCAAAATTATGAGATATGTTAAATAATTGATAAGGGATATATGTATAAATATGTCCATATGGAAGGGATATTTTGGTCTTATAAAAATAATTTTCTGCTTCTGTTTTTTTTTTAAGAAGTAGAAATTTTTAGCTTCTTCTCGACCACAGAAAAACTGCTTCTGCTTCTATTTAAAAGCAGTTTTATTGATTTGTCAAACACCTTATTTTTCAAAATAAAAAATAGTTTTTAATCAAAATAAGTGTTTTTGATCTTCCAACAACAATGTCAAACACTCTTACTATATAATGTAAAAATAAATAAAAGAAGAAGAAAATGACTACCATGGCTAAGTAATGACATGATAACCTCCTAATTATATTATTATCGTTTGAGGTTGGATATCTATTTCGGTATTCTACTATGGAACTCAGAGAACTATCACTTTAATATAATTACATGTTAAAATTTTCTTTAAAAAGAAGAAAAATAGGTTTGTACGTATAGAAATACACCTCTCATGAGTTTTTGCATAATAATCTTCCTTGAAAAACTGAAAACCACTCCAAATTTTAATTTACATACTTCTCTTCATTTTCGTATACTAAAATATATACTTTTTAACTTTCAACTTCTCTTGATGATATTAATTTAGCTTTGAATCTTCGTATTTTGAGGTTTTAACATAGTTGTCCTTTTTTCCCTTTCGAATCAATTAACTAATTATTTAAAAGAAATTTATGTAAATTTTAGATTAACATGGTCAACTGTTTTTTTACGGATGAACGGGTAATATTAAAGTGATATTAGAAATATTTATTTTTTTAGCTCTCTTCGATTGAAAATATTATTATTATTTCCATACATTGCCTTTTTCGGAAAAAAAAAGAAAAAGAAGAAGAAACAAGACCAAGTGTCATAACGTGACTCTAACCACAAATTATTTATATCTTAAACAGTTGAAGAAAGGGAAAAGCTAATTTGATAGTTCAACAAACAAAAGAATAATTATATTTGGATATACAGGAGCCACAAGTTATCACATTACTTCTAATGCACACCCAATTAAATTTTTAAAAATATTTTTTTTATTACTTGTTCACTTTAATTAAATTTTAAAAAATATTTTTTTTATTACTTGTTCACTTTAATATATCAAAAGAAAGAGAATTTTTATATTATTTTATCTTTTTACTATTCATATCCTACATAATTCTCAAGTCTTTTGAGACAGTAAACCAATTAATAAAAATATTATGATAAAATATATATTTTATTTATTATTTAAGGAGGGTGTCAGTACCACAAAAGAGACATGTTATAGCAATAAATCTTTCTTTTAGTAGTAATATTTGTTGTCAAAAAATATTTAGCGGCAATTGAGTTAATATTATTACATCAGGAGGTGTTAAAATACAGTGCTATTATAAATATTTATATTATATTATTGCCGCTAAACTTAATATAACAACAATTATATTGTTGTCACGAAATAATTATCTTAAAATCTTTTATTTATTGCAGTGTGAACAGTAGAGGATGTGATTAGGAGCTCATTTCTCTGAATTTCCTTGAATCTCTATAATACATGAAATTATCATTTTTCACATTTTGGCCTGATATAAACTTAATTCTAAAATATTTTTTTTCCACATTTTGGCTTCATATATATATTAACCTTATTCTAAAATATAAGAATTAGGAAACAAGGAGTATTACAGAAGTGAATCCAAATTTTAAAATTAGTAAATTTGTAACGACTGTTGCACATAGGTAGGGAACCGAGAGCTATATAAATGGAAAAGATATTGTTCTCTTCCAATAAACGCAACATCATGGAATGCGGTGATAATTGAGATGGATGAAATTTCTTTATTTTTAATTAAAAAATAAAAAATTTGAATTCAAGTTTCGAAGAAAACAATTTTCTAACAAAGAGCCCTTTCTCTTTAATGTGCTCTCAGGTGGAGCCATAAATTTAAGAAAAATTTAAATTAAATAGTCATCAAAAGAAATAAGATGTAATAGATACTTAAAAGATAAGTTATATAGAATTCACAGGTTCAAAAGATGAGTGTCATCATCCTTAATAGGTAGGCACATCAAGAAAGATAGAATTAGAAATAAATATATACGGGGTAAGATGAGCAACTTCAGTGGTATGGATAAGATATATGAAAAGCAAGACTAACATAATCCAAACATATAAAGAGAAGGAATACACATGTTCAATGATAAGGTGTGAGGTAGGTAGTGATAGTTCTAAGGAGAAGTAGAAATAAGCAAAGAAAGAGTTACAGTAAGGTGATTAGATACATGACACGATTTATTCTCAGCTCACCTTGAACATGAACTTACAAAAGAGAGATTGGAAATCGAAAATTAGGACAAAAGGCTTATTCATTAGGTAGTCTAACTTAGGGTGTGTTTGGTATGAAGGAAAACATTTTCCAAAACTCTCTTCCAACTTCAAATTACAATTTTTTTTGTTGAAAAAATCAATTTATTTTGTCCCTACGCTTAAATCAGTCCCCCCCAAAAAAATAATAATTTAAAACTTGTTTTTAAAAAAAAATTTTAACTTCAATTTTTTATTTTTTTCCCCCACCCTCACCCCTACCCCCAGCCCCTACAACCCCCTCCAAGAAAAATAAAAGTTATTTTTAAAAGATATTTCCAATTTCAATTTTTAAATTTTTTACCACATCCCACCCCCTACCCTCGATCCCCCCCATCAGCCCCCTACCCCGCTCAAATTTTTATTTTTTATTTTTTCACCCATACCCTCCACCCCTCCCCTCCCGGCCAAAAAAAAATTAGGTTTGTTTTTAAAAAATATTTTCAACTTCAAATTTTTATTTTTTCACCCCTACCCTCGACTCCCCCCCCCCGGCTAACCCCCCCGTACCAGCCCCCCCACCCCCCAAAAAAAAAATTTAAGTTGGTTTTTAAAAAATATTTTCAATTTCAAAATTTATTTTCTACTCTCTAGTAAAAATAAAAGATATTTTCTCAAAAACATTTTTTATTTATAAATCAAACACTAAAAAATCTTTTCCGAAAAATATTTTCTACTCACCAACCAAACATGAGAAAATAAGTCAAAAATCTACTTGTTTTCCAGGAAAACTTTCCTTAGTACCAAACACACCCTTAGAGTATCTTGTTTGCTCTCTTTCCCATCATCATCATTATTATTCATATTGTATTGTTCTTGTTAGTTTCTTTACTTAAGTTACCTTTCTGATTTTGTTGTCAATACTTCTCTTTTCATGATAGTTTCACTATAATTTTTACCTTTGCATTTGTCAAAACAACTTTTTTTATAATAATTTCACCATATTTTTATTATTTTTCTCTTGAATCGAGAATTTATTTAAAATATCTCTATCGCATAAAAATAAGATAAAGATATGTGTTCACTCTAAACCCAACAATGTGGGATCATATTTGGTATGTTATTGTTATATATTATTTATATATACGATATACATAAGATATATATATATATATATTTGATACAAAACAATATTTTTATTTTTTATATATTTCATTATTGAATAGGATTATATTTTAGTTTGATTGGACAAATATATAACTTGTTTTTATATATTTCATTATTGAATAGGATTATATTTTAGTTTGATTGGACAAATATATAACTTGTTCTAAGTTCAAACTAACGAGGCCAGTAATTTCAAATACCAAATCCTTAAGAAAAGAAAATAAATTGAATCAACTACTTCATAGGCCCATGCTGTGGGGACAATTGAAGAAAAACAAACCTTTCATAAATGAAGAGGATGTAAGAGATTTCAAAAGGGTATATGCTTGTGGTTCCTACAAAATTCATGCATGAAATATATGCCGATAAATTAAGGATCCCCTAAAATCCTTGACTAGGGACCACTATAAGCTATCCTTTTAGATTTCTCATAAAATCCACAGAACAGTATGCTTGAATTAAGATGTAACATGGACCTCTCTACTGC
>JAJONR010005597.1:0-25448 GCA_029582245.1 Solanum etuberosum | reverse complement strand
ACCGGAATACCACCAATTTTTCTAGTACATTCTCAATTCGATCTTGCTAAACAAGGCACCGAATTCTGGAGAAGTAATGCATTAATCTTCTACTTCCATGATTTGTTTCTCTCAATCAGTAGAATATAAGAAATACCAACAGTATAATAATTTCTTTAAGATTGTTGTTCATCTTGTATTCCTAAGATACTTAGAACAAAACTTTGAAGAACTTGGTAAGAAACAACAAAGTTTAAAGAGTATTTTCTAACTAGAAAATTAAAACTAGTAGAGAAAATAGAATCAGAAACAGATTAGAAACAATATAAAAATATTTTTTTCAACGAAAGAAAATCGAGCCCACTGAATGCACAGTGTCCCCTTAAGGAAATTATTCCCCTCAAGTGCCCGAGATTAATGGAATATATCCTCTCAAGATAGAACGATCTTACTCACCGGTGTATCGGTACCTAAAACCACGGTGTCAGCGAACCACTCAACGGCAGTAAAGTATACTTAGAATACTAGATTTACTAGTAGTAGAAGAAGTCAAGAAAATTTCATTTTTTTTAAAATGAGAGGAAATCCCTCAATTTATAGAAAACAAAGGGTAGTGTGAAAAAAGTTCTTATTGTGCCTTACCGGAAAGGTCACAACCCTTTGGAAAAGTCACAATCTTTCGGAAAGGTCACAACCTTTCATAAAAGTCATAACTTTTCAATAAAAGTCGCAACTTTTCATAAAAGTCACAACTCTTCATAAAAGTCACAACTCTTCATAAAAGTCGCAACTTTTCATAAAAGTCACAACTTTTCATAAAAGTCGCAACTCTTCATTTTCCATTCACACTATTTAAAACCCAACAATCTAATTTAATAAAAGAGTAATCATTAACAAAAAAAATGTCTTGTAACATTGTATAAATTAAAAATACTTGTATTTAGAAGGTAAAATGTGAGATTAACTTGAAGGGCTCTTGAATTCTTAGCCAACTAAAGGAAGATGATATCCAATACATGTGGTGGCGTCTGACAACTCATAAAATCTGGTTGTGCCCTCGAATACGAAGATAATTAAGCGATAAACCTAAAAATAAAACCAAAAAAGATAATCAAAGAAGAAGAGTTGCAGTTTGTGCTTGCCTGTTTTTTATTACAGAGAAAAAGAGATAGAGACAGAGAAGAAGAGCCACTACGTGTTTATTCAACAGCAAAATGTAACACACGTATCTAAATGCATATCAACTTGCTCGAATGAAAGGACCAAAATGCCATTATTTTCAAATTTAATGACAAACAAGCAGCCATGTTGAAATGTTGAAAACTGTCTCTTCTATATAAGAGAAAATAGAAAGAATTCATTTTTACATTCTTCATCGAGGAAATGAAAGGTTGAAATAGTAAATGTTTAGGTATATAAATTTTATAATAAAAAATAAAAATAAGTGAAGTGGTAATTTTGAGACAGTTAGAATTTTACAATAAAGAATAAAAATGAATGGAGGAAATAGTAATTTATTTTTAGTAATTTATTTTTACATAATAATAAGTAAATAACAATAGGGAATAATATTACATGGTCAAGTAAACATATACTAGTTAATTAGTCATTATATCTATAGTTTTAGTTAATTATCACTCGCGACCAATATTCAATGATAATTACGCAGGTTGGGGTTTCGAGTTTGTATAATTCGCACGTTTGTCTAATTCAAAATTCGTATAACTTTTGTATAATATAATTTGTATAACTGTTTAGAGTTCAGATGTTTATGTTTGTATAATTTCGTTATTTCGAGTTTATATAAAAATAGCTCAATTATACAAACTCATCGGCAAATTATACAAACGAAGCAGCTTAAACTGTAGCTATAACCCGTAAATATGCAAACTATAGCTATGAAGCATAATTAAGTTTATTATAGTGACTAATTGCGAAAATTTCCCCATAAAAATATAGGGCAAATTGCCAAAACGTTGTCATTCCCCGAGCCTACACCCTGGGCGCGACTGGCACTCGAGAGCCATTGTTGGCCCAAAGCGAACCCTTGGCCTGGCTCAACTCTCAGCGGAAGACTTACTCATAATAAAATAAACTCAAATGAAAGCTTTACTCAGCTGTCTCAAAGATAAACTCAGAATATTTTAGAAATAAAACATTCACTAGCCAAAGCGGTAACTCAAGTCTCAAATATCAATAACTGAAATTAAAAAGACTCATGGACTATGTCTATCTATCTATGAAGCCTCTAATACTATGAGGGATGTCAGGACAAGACCCCCGATCATCCTAACAAACTGAAATGACAAAACATAATAAAGGGATCCTCCGGAAGCAAGGAGGCTCACCAAATAACTTTGAAGCTCGACTGGATCAACGAAGCGCTGGATGTTGATCCTGATTACCTGTATTTGCATCATAAAAGATGCAGGACAAATGACGTCAGTACATGGAATGTATGAGCATGCGAGGGGAAATCTAAAAAAAGACATAAGCTTGAACTGGAACTGAAGAAACACTTACCTCATCTCAACTCAACTCAATCTCATTTAAATATAAAGCAATAGAAATAATGCAGTATAAAGAAAAGCTTTAAAACAATAGATAACAACTCAATGTATTAGAAAATACAATATAAACTTTGTTTGTATGCAAAAATACAAAATAAAAATTGTTGGGAGATTCTCTAACTGACAACCATCACTATGAGCTATGTGAGGGTACAACGTCTAGCCCACGATGCCAGAACTGTCCTATACTTTGCCGGGGTATAGATCCTACTAACTAAGTGGATCCACTAATCTATGCTAAAAGCATTAAAGGAATCATCTAAAAAGTATGACCCTTTTCTACCCACGTTGGCTACATGGTTTTTGGGGGCTGTGAGTTGTATGAACTCTTCCTCATATCGGTGCTCAATACTACTCCCAAAATATACTTAGCTCATTATGTTTTAAAGAAAACATTTCCTCTTTCTGTGGTTTGAGATTATTACTCAAAAATCTTTCTCTTAAAAGAGATGGTACTTAAAACTGTTCATGAACTCTTTCGGAAATCAGTGTTTCCTCTCTTGCTTAAATGTGAAATCATTTCCTCTTGGGAATACTTAGTTCCCGTATATCATTTTAAAGAAAATGAATGCAACTCTACTCTTCCTCTAACTCAAATGCTCAAGTCTTAAAACAAGCTTAAAATATTTGGAAAAGAATTTTGTAAAATGACTCGAAGAACTCTCAAGACTTGACTTTAACTCTACCTTTAATTTGAATTATGAATTCAAGGTTATGATTTATGATATGAAGGATATCGTGATGATTAAATGAGTTTTAGATAGTTAATCCTGAGAAAACGGTTGAAAAACACTAACTGGGAGCAAGTCCGCGACGCGGAGATGAATTATAATATTTGATCGCGAAATAATTTTTAAAAGAGTGGAGTCCGCGTTCTCTTCGCGACTCGGTGAGGGAAATTGCTCACTGGGGGAGCAAGTCCGCGACGCAGACTTGCGTGCCAATTCCTGTCCGATCTTTTCTTCTTCTCCCACACCCGATTCAACTCATACCCACTGAAATTCTACGGTAAAAACTCTCGAATTCCTATAACCCAGAACAATTTTAGCGAAACTCACTCAAGAACTATCAATTTACTCAACCCCTTTAACAAAATCTTCGCCTCAAGAACTCAACCAAACATCAAGATTCAAGAACGAATAACAACTCTTCAAGAAACTCATCAAGAACTTAATTTCTCAATCTCTAGGGGTGGATTCGATAATGTAAAACATGATTGGCGTGTGGGTGAATGAACCCAACACTATGAAAACTCACATACCTCGATTTGGCGAAACAAATCCTCAAATCGCGAATACCTTGATCGTTCTCCTTTTCTCCTCTTTTCCTCTTCTTGAATTCTCCTCTAAAATCATAAGCGTAGTTTAGAATTGTAAAACTGACCCAAATCAGATTTGACCCTAAAATATTTACTAAAACCGTTTTAATATGATTTGGTAAAGAAAAGACTAAAATACGCCTCACATTTTCGGGTAACTTTCCTTAATTGAACAGCCTGACTTCAAACATGCATATCTCCAACATACGCTCTAAAAAATTAGCAAATTTGGTGGAGTTGGAAAGAGGATTCCAAGATCTTTCATTTGAAATCTTATGGGCCACCTAACTCATCTTGTACAGAAAGTTATGATCGTTTGAAGTTGACCCAAAACTCACAACTTAAGCATAACTTGTAAAATTCCAGATTTGGCTCTTTCCAAATTAATTCTTTCTAAATTTAGCTCATTCTAAGGCGGATGTTACAATATCTCCTCCTTGGAAACATTCGTCCTCGAATGAGATCACTCTAAAGTAAAACTAAGGGTGGAAGCATTTTAACACCTAACTAAAATACTCAACATGTAATTTAACACAACATTTCAACTTAAAAAGTACCAAGAAAAGAATTAGTACCTTCATTGGGAATTTCTTCAGGCTCAAAGAGATGTGGATATCTCTTCTTCATATCCTCATCAGCCTCCCAAGTAGCTTGCTCAACAAACTGATTCCTCCATAAGACCTTGACTGATGCTACCTCCTTGGTCCTCAACTTGCGAACCTGACGATCAAGTATCTCAACGGGAATCTCCTCATAAGATAGACTGTCCTTAATACCAATATTTTCAGTTGGTATAATCAGTGAAGGATCGCCCATACACTTCTTCAACATTGAAATGTGAAACACTGGATGGACTGCTGCTAACTCTGATAGTAGCTCCAACTCATAAGCTACATTGTCAATCCTCTTGGATATCCTGTAAGGACCAATATACTGGGGACTAAACTTCCCCTTCTTACCAAAACTCATAACACACTTCATGGGTGAAACCTTCAAGTAAACCCAATCATCTACCTCAAACTCTAAGTCTCTTCTCCTAACATCAGTATAGAATTTCTGACGGCTTTGCGCTGTTTTCAACCTCTCTTGAATAATATTTACCTTCTCCATAGCTTGATGAACCAAATATGGTCCTATCAACCCAGCTTCACCAACCTCAAACCATCCAATAGGAGATCTGCATCTTCTCCCATAAAGAGCCTCATAGGGAGCCATTTGGATGCTAGAGTGGTAACTGTTGTTGTAAGCAAACTCTATTAAGGGTAAGTGATCATCCCAACTACCCTTGAAATCGATCACACAAGCCCTCAACATATCCTCTAAAGTCTGAATTGTACGCTCTGCTTGACCATCCGTATGAGGATGAAAAGCAGTACTCAAATTTACCTTGGAACCCAAACCTTTCTGGAAAGACTTCCAAAATTGAGCGGTGAATTGCGCACCTCAATCTGAAATAATGGACACCGGAACTCCATGAAGTCTGAATATCTCTTGAATGAATAACTTGGCATAATCCTCTACTGTAAAAGTAGTCTTTACCGGTAAGAAATGGGCTGATTTAGTCATTCAATCTACAATCACCCAAATCGAATCATGCTGCCTGCGAGACCGCGGTAAACCTGTAATGAAGTCCATATTGATCATCTCCCACTTCCATTCTGGAAGATCTATATTTTGAGCCATAACAACGGGCCTCTGGTGCTCTACCTTCACTTGTTGGCAATTCAGGCACTTAGCAATGAACTCTGCAATGCCCTTCTTCATAGTAGTCCACCAATAGACCTCTCTCAAGTCGCGATGCATCTATGTTGAACCCAGATGGATAGAATATCTGGAGCTATGAGCTTCCTCTATGATCTTCTCTTGAAGTTCATCCACCCTTGGCACACACAATCTACCTTGATACCTCAATACACCATCTCCCCCTTGTTCAAAAGCCATCACTTTTTGCTTATGAACATTTGCCATCAATTCAAGCAAAATAGGATCTTGGTCTTATTTCTCTTTCACTTCATACACTAATGATGATTCAACCTCATTCATCAACACTACTCCTCCTTCATTGGAATTCATTAGTCGAACTCCTAATCGTGCCAGTCTGTGCACATCTTTTTCTAACTCTTTCTTATCTTCCTCAACATGGGAAGTTCTACCCATAGACAACCTGCTCAAGGAATCAGCAACAACATTAGCCTTACCTAGGTGATAGAGAATACTCATGTCATAATCCTTGAGTAACTCCAACCACCTTCTCTGTTTGAGATTAAGCTCTTTCTGACTGAATACATACTGAAGACTCTTGTGATCGGTGAACACATCCACATGAACACCATAAAGATAGTGAAACCATATTTTCAAAGTGAACACTACAGCAACCAACTCTAGATCATGGGTTGGGTACTTTCTCTCGTGAATCTTAAGCTGCCTGGAAGCATAAGCTATAACTTTTCCATTCTACATCAATACACAACCCAGTCCAACTCTGGACGCATCACAATACACAACAAGACTTTGCATACCCTCCGGTAAGGTCAACACTGGGCAGTAGTCAACCTAGTTTTCAATTCCTGAAAGCTTTTCTCACAAGCTTTAGACCATTGAAACTCATCTATTTTCTGAGTCAACTTAGTCAACAGGGATAAAATAGATGAAAACCCCTCGAAAAACCTCCTATAATAGCCGATCAGTCCCAAGAAACTCCTAATATCTGTTGGAGATGTGGGTCTAGGCCAGTTCTGCACGGCCTTAATCTTTTGAGTATCAACTCGAATACCTTCACCAGAAACAATGTGGCCTAAGAATGCCACAGACTCAAGCCAAAATTCACACTTGGAAAATTTAGAATACAACTCCCTATCCTTGAGAGTTTGAAGAACTACTCTGAGATGACTAGCATGATCTTCCTCATTCCTTGAATAGATTAGAATGTCATCAATGAATACGATAACGAACATATCTAGATAAGGCTTGAATACTCTTTTCATAACATCCATGAATGCTGCAGGAGCATTTGTTAGGCCAAAAGACATAACCAGAAACTCATAATGACCATAGTGGGTTCTAAAAGTTGTCTTAGGGATGTCACTTTCTCTTACTCTCAACTGATGATAGCCTGGTCTGAGTTCTATCTTAGAAAAACATGTGGCACCCTGAAGTTGATCGAAAAGATCATCAATTCTCGGAAGAGGATACTTATTCTTGATAGTAACCTTGTTCAACTGAAGGTAATCTATACACATTCTAAAAGAACCATCTTTCTTCCTCACAAATAAGACTGGAGCGCCCCAAGGTGAGATACTTGGTCGAATGAAACCTTTCTCAAGAAGATCTTTCAACTGCTCTTTTAAATCTTTCAACTCTTCTGGAGCCATTCTATATGGCGGAATAGAGATAGGACGAGTATCAGGAAGAATATCTATACCGAAGTCTATTTCTCTCTTAGGAGGGACTCCGGGAAGATCATCTGGAAATACTTCTGGAAACTCACTCACTACTGGAACTGACCAAATAGGTGGTGTCTCAACACTAGAGTCATTAACTCGGACTAAGTGATAGATCCACCCCTTGGAAACTAACTTTCTCGCCTTAAGGTACGAAATAAAACGACCCTTAGGAACTGCTGAACTGCTTTTCCACTCTATAGCTAGCTCATTAGGAAACTGGAACTTAACTACTCGAGTTCTACAATCAATTGAGGCATAACAACATGAAGCCAGTCCATACCTAGAATAACATCAAAATCTACCATGTCTAACTCGACTAAGTCAGCCATGGTGTCCTTGTGATTGACGGAAATGGTACAACCACGATAAACTCTCTAGGCTAGAATAAACTCACCGACAAGTGTAGAAACATTGAAGGGCACAAGAAGTTACTCAGGATATAAGGATTCACAAAAGATAGACTCGCTCATAGATCTAGCAAAGCATAAACATCAAAAGTAAAGACTTTGATCATTTCAGTGACAACATCTGGCGAATTCTCTTGGTCTTGGTGACTAGTGATAGCATATAGACGGTTTGCTCCTCCGCCTATTCCTGAAGTAGCCCCTCTAGGTGCAACTCTGTCTGGTAGAGCAACTAAAGAAGATTGTGCTCTATTGCCCCCATTGCCATTACCTTGCCTGTTCTTTGGGTACTCTCTCATGAAGTGACCACACTTAAAACAACCAGTGGAGCCATCACGACACACTCATGAGTGGGTCCTACCACACTTAGCACATGCAGGAGTCCCATTACCTCCTTGTAGCTTTGAAATTCTGTGAATTCTGATTTCAAAACTCACCTCTGTTCCTTGGTGTAGGTGCACTAGCAGATGATGGAGCAAGTCCATGTTGCTTGTGTTGAAAACAAGATCGGTTCGCATTTCTCTTCTTCTGCCTGGACTCATTCCATGTTGTCTTAGCTTTCTTGTTCCGAAACTCTTCTATATCCCTCAGCTTATCTTCCTCAACCTATTGCACATGGATCATAAGTCTTGCTATGTCCATATCTCCTATCATAATAGCTGCCTTTCCCTCCTTACTTGACAGACGAGACAACCCAGCAACGACAGACTCATCCTGCTCCTCATGTCAGCAACCATATTCGGAGCATAGCGGGAAAGTTGGGTGAACTTAAGGTTATACTCATGCACACTCATAGATTCCTGCTTAAGAGTGATGAATTCTCTTACCTTTGCCTCTCTTATCTCACGGGGAAAAAAACACCCGATGAAGGCACTCTCGAACACAACTCAGCTCACAATTGGTGCATCCTCAGCTCTGTTCTTCTTCCATTGGTCAAACCAGATTCTAGCGACACTCTTTAATTGGTATGCAGCTAGTTCCACTCGCTCAGCATCAACAACATGCATAATCTCAAAAACCTTCTGTAGTTCCTCCACAAAGTTCTCCGGATCCTCAGTGACACTTGAACCGGTGAAGTCTGGAGGATTCATCCTTAAAAACTCACGGATTTTGGACGTATCAGCCACATCCCGTCGAACCTCTATTTGTTGCCCAACTTGGTTGGTCACAACTTGACTCAACATCCGGATAGCTTCCCGAAACTCAACATTCGTGACCTCTCATTGGGGTTGCACTTCTGGTGCATTGGGTACCCCTTGATCCTCAACGTTCCTCCTAGAAGGACGACCTCAGACAGCTCTTCGTGGAGGCATGATCTGAAATATACGTGCAAGCACGAGTTAGAAAGAAAATTTTATAGAGATGAACTCTATCGCACGAAAAAGTATGAAAGAAGTGAGATAGTTCCTAAATGTCGCAGCCTCCTAATTATATATGTGGCGCGCTTCATACCGATAACTAAGACTCTACACACACGACTTCATTGACACCCTAGGACCCTTGAACTTTGTGCTCTGATACCAAGTTTGTCACTCCCCGAGCCTACACCCTAGGTGCGACTGGCACTCGAAAACCATTGCTAGCCCCAAGAGAACCCTTGGCCTGGCTAAACTCTCAGCGGAAGACTTACTCATAATACAATAAACTCAAATGAAAGCTTTACTCAACTATCTCAAAGATAAACTCAAAATATTTTAGAAATAAATCATTTACTAGACAAAGCGGCAACTCAAGTCTCAGACATCAATAACTGAAATGAAAAAGACTCATGAACTATGTCTATCTATCTATGAAGCCTCTAATACTATGAGGGATGTCGGGACAACACCCCCGATCATCCTAACAAACTGAAATGACAAAACATAATAAAGAGATCCTCCGGAAGCAAGGAGGCTCACCAAATAACTTTGAAGCTCGACTGGATCAACAAAGCACTGGATGTTGATCCTGATTACCTGTATCTGCATCATAAAAGATGCAGGACAAATGACGTCAGTACATTGAATGTATGAGCATGCGAGGGGAAATCTAAAAAAAGACATAAGCTTGAACTGGAACTGAAAAAACACTTACCTCATCTCAACTCAACTCAATCTCATTTAAATATAAAGCAATAGAAATAATGCAGTATAAAGAAAAGCTTTAAAACAATAGATAACAACTCAATGTATTAGAAAATACAATATAAACTCTGTTTGTATGCAAAAATACAAAATAAAAACTGTTGGGAGATTCTCTAACCGACAACCATCACTATGAGCTATGTGATGGTACAACGTCTAGCCCACGATGCCAGAACTGTCCTATACTTTGCCGGGGTATAGATCCTACTAACTAAGTGGATCCACTAATCTATGCTAAAAGCATTAAAGGAATCATCTAAAAAGTATGACCCTTTTCTACCCACGTTGGCTACATGGTTTTTGGGGGCTGTGAGTTGTATGAACTCTTCCCCATATCGGTGCTCAATACTACTTCCAAAATATACTTAGCTCATTATGTTTTAAAGAAAACATTTCCTCTTTCTGTGGTTTGAGATTATTACCCAAAAATATTTCTCTTACAAGAGATGGTACTTAAAACTGCTCATGAACTCTTTCGGAAATCAGTGTTTCCTCTCTTGCTTAAATGTGAAATCATTTCCTCTTGGGAATACTTAGTTCCCGTATATCATTTTAAAGAAAATGAATGCAACTCTACTCTTCCTCTAACTCAAATGCTCAAGTCTTAAAACAAGCTTAAAAGATTTGTAAAAGACTTTCTTAAAATGACTCGAAGAACTCTCAAGACTTGACTCTTAGCTCTACCTTGAATTTGAATTACGAATTCAAGGTTATGATTTATGATATGAAGGATATCGTGATGATTAAATGAGTTTTAGATAGTTAATCCTGAGAAAACGGTTGAAAAGCACTACCTGGGGAGCAAGTCCGCGACGCGGAGATGAATTATAATATTTGGTCGCTATATAATTTTTGAAATAGTGGAGTCTGCGTTCTCTCCGCAACGCGGAGAGGGAAATTGCTCACTGGGGGAGCAAGTACGCGACGCGGACTTGCGTGCCAATTCCTGTCCGATCTTTTCTTCTTCTTCCAAACCCGATTCAACTCATACCCACATAAATTCTACGGTAAAAACTCTCGAATTCATATAACCAGAACAAATTTAGCCAATTCACTCAGGAACTATCAATTTACTCAACCCCTTTAACAAAATCTTCGCCTTAAGAACTCAACCAAACATCAAGATTCAAGAACGAATAACAACTCTTCAAGAAACTCATCAAGAACATAATTTCTCAATCTCTAGGGGTGAATTCGATAATGTAAAACATGATTGACATGTGGGTGAATAAACCCAACACTATGAAAACTCACATATCTCGATTTGGCAAAACAAATCCTCGAATCATGAAAATCTTGATCGTTCTTTCTTTTCTCCTTTTTTCCTCTTCTTGAATTCTCCTCTAAAACCCTAAGCGTAGTTTAGGATTGTAAAACTGACCCAAATCAGATTTGACCTCAAAATATTTACTAAAAATATTTTAATCTGATTGGGTAAGGAAAAGACTAAAATACCCTCATATTTTCGGGTAACTTTCCTTAATTGAACAACCTGACTTCAAACGATCGTTGGAAAGAGGATACCAAGGCCTTTCATTTGATATCTTATGGGCCACCTAACTCATCATGTTCTGAAAGTTATGGTCGTTTGAAGTTGACCCAAAACTCACAACTTAAGCATAACTTGTAAAATTCCAGATTTGGCTCTTTTCAAATTAATTCTTTCTAAATTTAGCTCTTTCTAAGGTGGATGTTACAAAAGTAGAAGAAAAAAAGAAGATGAATATGATCTGTTGGTGTAGTATACCACAAATACAATAAATTACAGTTGAAAATAAAAATGACAATGGAATAAATAAATCTTTAGGCTGAGGGGCGGATATCTTGCTCTCTTTAAGGAGATTCAAGCCCACAACGGTATAGTCTACACCGATCCAACAGTATCACTCTTGACTTGTCCCCTCCAGGGTACAACAACCCAACAATGTCGTACAACTCAAACAACTCCGGATTAATTGAAGAGTCCAAAGCTCCATAGAAAAAACACCTTCCTTCAACATATAAATACTATCTTTTGGGTAGTGAATATAGTTGAAGACTTAATAAATTTTCTTTGTCTCAACTCTCTCTTTCACTACTACACACTACAATATTTTTCACACTTAGACATTTTTCTTGAGATACTTCACAAAGGAAGAAACACCACTATTTATAGGTGAATAAATCTTCCATATACAATGGGTAGAATGAGGGGTAGTAATGTAGGTAGATAAATGTGATAGATGTTACATAAGTTACAAGAAACTAATGGTCATATGAGTTACAAGAAACTAATGACCATGAGAATTACAAGAACTAATGGTCATATAAGTTACAAGAAACTATAGTCATCTTCTACCACAATTTATACCCACTAACATATGCACTTAATAGTTTATTTTAATAATAAAATGAATATACACCAACATGATCCTTACTTAATCAAAGGGTCACTTCTCTAATGTCTAGCTAGGGGTGGGCGTTTGGTATTCAGTTTGGGATTATCAAATTTCGGGTTCGGTAGTTCGGTAATTGGTAGTTAAAAGTAGATACCAAATATCAAAATTTTAAATTTCGGTTCGATAATTCGGTAATCAATAAATTAATTAAATTTCGGTTTGTTATGGTATTCGGTAATACCGTATTGAAGTTGTAGCCGATTGTATTACAAAGTTAATACTATTTCTCCAATTATTTCTATTTTTTTTTATGTGGAAGCACGAAATAATAGAAGATCAATAAGTAAAAAGACATCAAGAAACACAAATTGATACAACTAAAAGACATGTATTTGTGTTGTTTATGTTTATTTTCTATTTTTTTCTTTGGACTTGTACTAATGAGTAATGAACTTGTTGACATATGACCTTCATTAAGTAAATAATCCGGTATTCGAAAAATACCAAATGGTACTAATGTCTCATACCAAATCCAAACCCAAATACCACAATTCTAAAATTTTACTCCTGAATACCATACCAAATACCCAATTACCGAATACCAAATAACAATTTTTTTTGATTCGGTTCGGTAATTCAATTTTCGGTATTTCATACCGAGCCCTATGTCTAGCTTTGTATGACGTATAGATGAATAAAAAGATATATTTAATTATGGTATTTGAGTATTGATCATTTCGTTAAGTAACAATAAGAGTTTAGAGGTTTGCTTACCACATCCACAACTGCCATACCTACCAATTTATCAGTGAGAAGATTTTCGTGGACTACTGGCAATTTTGCATGTTATAGAAGATTGCTTACCTTTTTCAAAGTTATCCATTAACGTTTGTACGAAGAAATTACCTTTTTTACATATAACTTATAGTAATATATATGTTAGAATAGGAAGAATAAAGCCAAAAAAGAATAAAAATAAGAAAGGGGGGAAATAAAATAAAAGGAAGTGGTCATATATATTTCCTTGTACGTAGGTGTTGGTGCATTAGATAAAACACATTCCATAAGAGGAAACATGTCGATCATTAACTATATATGACCATCCCATATCCATTCATTCTCCCATTTCACACCCTTTACTATATAAGTTGAGAACATATATACAATAAAATAATCTAATTTATACGGTAACACTTTATTGAACTGAATAAATAAATAATATTATATCAATACATATACTCTCTCCGTCCACTTTTAATTGTCATGTTGCGCTTTTAAAAAATTAACTTGACTAATTTTTAAAGTTAAATTAAGTAACATTAATTTGATATTTTAAACAAAAAATTTAGATATTCAAAAATTATACGAAAAGTATTATAAATCGCAATATTTTGCATATCAATATAATGAAAAAATATATCGTAAAATATTAGTCAAAATTCTTATAATTTGACTCTAAAAAAATAAACCATAACAATTAAAAGAGAACAGAAGGAATAGTAATTAATAATATATCCTAACAATCTCCCTTAGATTGATAACCATGCATCTACCACTCTAACATCATCCATTCCTTCTACATGCCTATCAAAAGGCTTTTTTGGTAAGCATTTGTGAAAGAGTCTGTCAGGTTGTTCTTCAATGCAATTTTTGTAATCAAATGGTGTCATGTCCCGCCACTTACTCTAAGTCCGTGACATTACACTCAATGTATTTTGCCTTCTTATATCTCTTTGGTTCCAGAATTTGCAGGGACAATATAATTGACAAGTCTTTTAGAAAAAATTTGTGCCATACTACCTCTTTAGTTGCCTTAGAGGCTACTACATACTCGACTTTCTTGGGAGAGTTGGAAAAATAGCCACTCTCAAAACTTAATGTGACATTAAGTCACAAGTTTTGAAAAATTAGTGGTATACCCACTAATTATGACATCACTCATGTGCCCTACTTGTGACATACAAAAGATCCCACTAAGTTTTCATATCTTCACTTTGGTCCTCTCCTTCTTTTCCAACAAATTAACATGGAATAATATATCTATTTACATAATGTTAAAAATTATATTAGAAAAAAGAAAAGTCTCCAACGGGAAAGAAGCATGTCGTTTTTGCTGCTGTCGATTCCGGCGAGTTTTCCGGCCATCATATCCATTTCCAAGGTAAAATCATCATCATCTCCTACTCCATTTTAGAAATTTGAGAAATCTTCCATAATCAGTTGATAACTCATTAGTAGATACATTTCTTTAGTTTAAAAGCATTAAAAAAATGTTTCGCCATTCCAGGAGTTGAATTTTGAACCCCGATCTCATCCAGTCGCATTTATGTACGAATTCCGTACCTCATAGATCATTAAAGACTGATACTGTAATCTAGTATCGATATTTGTAGTCTATAATGACAGTAGCTGAATTTGTTGTTGGTGGTGGAGATTATATGGGAGTATGGGAGGAGACTCCCAAAAGCTGGAATTGGAAATCTTTTAGTAAGACGACAGTGCCCATTGCGTTGCATCGCAATGGTTCATATGACGATATAATTGCAAGCGTAATTGAGGCCGATGAGTTAACTTGCGAGCCAAATGACTTGGTGATTAGCTATCAAATGAATGGGAGGGGAAAAATACATCCCACATTCATAAAAAATGATCGGCACGTTAGCTTGTACATGTTAGATATTGGTATTGATGGCTCTAGGCCTACATTGAGGATACACGTCAATGCGAGGCCTCCAATTGAACCAACAAATTCATTTAACGATGACAATAATTCTATTGGAAATGAAAGATTGAGTGATCATTTAAAGGAGAGCTTGGGTGATCATTCAAATGAGAGTTTGGGTGATCATTCAATGAATATACATGATCATCCAATGAATGTGGACAATCAACCAATAGCTGCGGAAGATCCTGAACCCGAATATTGTGAAGAAATGCAGGGAGAACAGGAATTGAGATCACAATCCAACTATTCCTTCTTCAATGGAACTAATTTATGCATAAATCAAACTTTCAGTAACAAGAATGAGTTGCAATTGTTATTAGCTGAAGCGGCGGCAAAGAAGTCTTTTGATTTTGCTACTTTGAGGAGTTGTACTAAATATTTAAAGGTGAAATGTGTATCTCACAACTGTGCATGGATGTTGCGGGCGAGGAAATATGAGTGTTCATATAGATTTCGTATCTACAAGTACATTGGCGAGCATAGTTATGGCGTTGAACATGCCAACAGTAGCCATAGAAAAATCTCAATCAAAGTCATTGCTTCACTTTGTGTAAATATGTATCGTGATGGCAAGGGTCCAAATGTTAAAGAGATTCAAAGGTCTATGTTTAATTCTTTTCGTTGTAGTCTAAGCTATTGGAAATGTTGGAATGGAGGTGTGGTTGCCAAGGAATGGTCCGAGGGACAGCGGAGAATGAATATTCATGCTTACCGGCTTTTTTCTACATGATCGAGACTCTTAATGTTGGTTCTAGCTATAGTATCATGGTAAACAAGGATAGTCATATATTCATGTATTATTTCTTGGCCTTCGATGCTTGCATTAAGAGATTTGCCCACATGAGAAAGGTAATTGTGGTTGATGGCACTCATTTACATGGTAAATACGAGGGCGTGTTGTTGAGCGCTATTGCACAAGATACAGAGAATCATGTTTATCCAATTGCTTTTTGTGTCGTGGACAAAGAGAATGATGCATCTTGGAAATTCTTCTTTGAGAAATTGAAGGAGATTGTGGTCGATGAACCAGATTTGTGCTTTATCTCCGATAGACACAAGAGCATCGCCAACGGTATTGTGAACGTTTACAATCATGCTCACCACGGATATTGTATGAGGCACCTCGGTGAAAATCTCCGTGTAAATCATCATTGTGGAGATTACCTTTATCTTTACCACAATGCGGCAAAGACTTATTCTTTGGAGGAGTTTAACAATCATTTTGTAGAATTCAAGAACAAATGCCCCGCGACAGCCGTCATCCTTGAGTATGATATTGGTTTTGAGAAGTGGAGCAGGGCACATTTTCCTAGCAATAGATATGATGTGATGACCACAAATATCGCCGAGTCACTCAATGCTATGTTGATAGACGAAAGGGAGTATCCCGTGGCATCAATATTTAATTCGATTGCTAAGAGGTTTGGAGAATTGTTCAGGGAGAGGCATGTATATATCCTCAAATCAATGGGTAATAAAATGGTGCCTTCAGCTGAAAAAATCGCAAGAAAAAAATGATCGAGGGCGGTTCCTTGTATGTGGAGAACGTAACCGGGGAAGAAAATCAATTTACCGTGTTCGGTGCAGGTGTTACTGCCTATGTGGACCTACTGGAAAAGTCATGTTCTTGTAGGGAATATGACTTGATCAAGATACCTTGTGCTCACGCGATGGCCGCTTTGCGATCGAAGCATGGCAATGAGTATGGTATGAGCATTTATGAGTACTCTTCGCCTTTATATAAAGTTGAATCATACTTAGATTCTATTAATGTTGTCCCTCTCGATTCGGAATGGTGTGTGCCAGAAGAATTGCTTAATGTGAAGATTCTTCCACCTCTTGTCGATACCAAGCTTGGAAGAAAAAAGAAGAAAACGTGTCAAAGGTGTCAGTGAGAATTTCAAAAGCAAGAGAAGGAACAAATGTTCAATTTGCAAGAGAACCGAACACAAGAGAACCACATGTGTGAACAACAACAAATCTTAATTAAGCTTGGTTGAATTTGTTTTTATAATCGTTTTTGTAATCAAGCTACTGTTTTTTTTTGGCTGCCAGCATTTTGGTCTATTATCGTAATTACTCATGATCTAATATAGATCAATCAAAAGATGACATACATTTTGTATACTGTCTATAAATATTTATTATCGAGTCCACTCATTGTGTATTAAGCTGTGTATTATTAATATATAAAAATTATTAATATATGAAAATTCATGGTATTCGTAATGCAATGATTTTAATGCATGGATTAGAATATGATTAAAGAAGAAAGTGCTCTAAAAAATCAATTTTTTTTGTACTAAAATTATGAAGGGTATCATGCATGCTATTTTTAATGCACCAAATCAAACAATGCTTAAGAAATAATCTAAGTATAACTAATCCAACTATAACTAATACAAGCATTATTTGCATATACACTCTACCAATCGAACCCTTAAAGAATTGTCAAAAAATCAGATGTTACCATTGAAAAAGTAGAATTTAAACTTTTGTCATGTTACTTAAATGGATCACATTCGATAATATTATCACTCTTTGTCGTGTGCCATCTAAGTAAACGGGAAATGGACAGAGGAGAATCCAAGGACTTTTGACATACTTACCAAGATGAGGAAAAACCTCATATATCCAAACCTGAAATTAATAAAATAAGAAATAAATAAACAGAGACTATGAAATACTATATAAATATATAAGAGTTTATTATAAATCAAGTACATAATTGATAATAAGTACCAGAAATGCCCAGAGGAAGCCATACAGAGCATACGATGCATTCCCTCTTTCATTGTACACTTCACTCTGCATCTTCAAATTAATTTTGTTCTTCAAATACATCACTGTTAGATCAAAACACTCTTTTCCCTAAGGATAAATCTTGAAGAAATCTAAATCATCCACCATCTTAATGTGGTTTGAATCCACAATCTTAGATCGATCATGGGCAAGCAACATCGAATGGACGAACCAAACTAAAGAGCACTTCAACTTCTGCTCCTTATTCAATCTGGTACCCTTAATCAAACTCATCAACTTTGTAACAGTGATATTCTTATTCTTGGTCACTTTATAATGAAATTTCTCACCTTTCTGAAGTACTTTTGTCGGTTTTGCATCACGGGGGTACGCTGAGCAATTCAGCCCCGTAATCAATGCAAATTCTCTTAAGCCAAAACAAGCAGGCTTATCATTCACACAAAACTACATCTCATGCAATTTTTTTTTATCATTTTTCATACGTCGCAGCAACATATAATGGACCATCTATCCATTAAACTTGAAATATTCTGGAATATGCCTCAAGTGTCCAAAACAAGTACCTTTAAAGTCATTATAATTTTTTTCTTGAACTAAAATTTTTCTAAAATCACGATAAAGAGTCATTCTTGCTCTCACAGAAATTTTCGCTGAAAACAATCCTAACTCATCCATCCATGTCGTTAGATTATAGGACTTACCAGAGATTTCTCTTGCACAAATTGTCAAGGACATGGGATCATCATCCTCATCTTCAGTATCTCGGGTATCTCTATTACTCTCCTCATCTCCACTGTCAGTTTTTTCTTCACTAGATTCAACATCATCACTAGCCTGGGCACCACTGTCCTCATAGTTGTCAATCTCAGCCATTGTATCAGAATTAAAGTTAGACTTAGGTTCTTCAACTACAATTTTTTTCTTTTTTGAAGATCTGGAAACTTCTTCAGCCTTTCTTTTCTTATTTTTAGAAGCCTTAGGAACAGATCATTTAACGATCCCGCCTCTAGTTTTACCCATACTATACTATATACAAAAACATAATTTTCATATCAAAATATCGACCACTAGTCTATTAACACAAACAGAGTAATGCTAAAAAAAATATGCAAAACAAGTACCAGTTCCAAAAAAACTCGACAATGCCATTGACATAAACACCATTAAAGTCGACCAAAATACAGTAAAAACTTTCAAATTGATAGGCCAGATAAACATAAAAAATCAAAAAATTCTACGCATTAGCCAAAGAAAAACGTCAGTAATGATTCCGAATAAAAAGCATGAACTAAAACGGGTCAGATTTTCAGAACTTTAAGCAAAAACCTAAACTTCGCTACACTATCGCAAAAATCAATAAATTTTAAGTTATTGAAAACACGATTAAACTTACTTGAGAGGAAGAAGATTGAAAAAGATCCAACTGAACTTGGGAAGAAGATTGAAAAAGATTCAACTGAACTTCGGGAACAAGATTGATGAAAAGAAATAAACTTCACTTCGTTTTTCAAGAACAATTATAGGATCTCACTTTTCTTTATGTTTTCAATAATGGAAGATGGAAGTCTTTTGGAGAATGATCAGTTTTATGGAGGTTGATGATTTCGTAAAGCAGGTTTATGGAAGGCAAAGAGTTCTCTGAGAACGTTCTGAGGTTTCCTCGAAAAATATTTATACCTAATATTATTAAATATTTTTTTATATTTCTTGGGATTGTAATTTAATTTTTATTATGGAGGGATGAATTTATTTAATGTTGAAGTGTTGGGATGAAAATGATATTTTATATACTTGTATTTTTATTCCCAAGTTCTTAAAGTGATGAAAAGGCCCATGACCCCACAACCCAACCCCACTTTTTCACTTTTACTAACCCTAACCCTAAAAATTAAATCAAAAAGAAATTAAGTGGCTATTGTTCAAATTAAGTTTTGGAGGTCTATACCAATTCTTCTCGACTTTCTTGGTGGAATTAGCAACACATGCATGAATTGTGTTTTATTTATATTTTGTTCCTTTTTTAATATGGATGTTACATTATTTTACTATTTATTATTTCTCATTTTAAAAGGTGACATTGCTTATGAAAAATCTTACGTACAACACTACTCCCACTAATCACTATAGATACATGTACAAAAAGGGCTGCATTATTATGATCTTGTGATTGAACCATATCATTTATATAAAATCTTGGGTCTCTATGTTATCCTCAACACCTAATTGCGATTATGGGGATATCAACTACTTCCACTACGTTGATGCAATGAATTTTGAGAAACTTGTACTCGTGGAAGTTATTTATATTAGGAGTGAAAATTTTTTCTCGTAGACTACTAGCAATTTTGCATGTTATAGAAGATTGCTTACCTTTTTCAAAGTTATCAATCAAAGTTTTTATAGAGAAATACCTTTATTACACATAACTTATAGTAGTATATATGTTATAAAAGGAAGGGGTCACATATATATCCTTGTACCATAAGAGGAATCATGTTGATCATGAACAAGTATAAATATGACCATGAACAATCCATATCCATTCATTCTCCCATTAATCTATAAGAAAATTACTAAGTAATAATGAAGCAAGAGAAGCCCATTTCAGTGTTAATGTTCCCATGGTTAGGTTATGGACATATCTCTCCATTCCTAGAGTTGGCCAACAAACTTAGCCAAAGAAACTTCACTATCCACTTGTGTTCTACAGAAGCAAACCTAACTCCCATTAGAGCAAAACAATATTCATCAATCAAGCTATTGGAACTCCCTCTACTAACAACAAATCTCCCTCCTCATCAACATACCACTAATGGCCTCCCACCCCATCTCATGGACACTCTCAAACAAGCTTTTGACTCATCTACTCCTCAATTTACCAAAATCTTGAAAACCCTGAAACCCGATTTGCTCATTTATGATTTTCTCCAGCCATGGGCTCCATTGGCTGCTGCTCAACTCAATATCCCCGCGGTTGAGTTTATTAGTAGTAGCTCTACTATGACTGCTTATATGTGGCATGACTTGTTGAAGAAGCCTAAAGGTATTGAGTTTCCTTTCTCTTCAACTATTTATTATCGCGATTATGAGATGGCTAGTATAGAGAGATCAAAATTGGTTATACCTGTGGAAAAGATTGAGGCAGATAAGAATCGAGTTGGACAAAGCTTTGTTCTTTCTAACCATATTGTTTTGATTAAAAGCTTTAATGAGATTGAAGGGAAGTATAGTAATTATATCACTAGTTTAACCGGGAAAAAAATTGTACCGGTTGGTCCTATAGTTCAAGAACCTACCTCTGATGATGCGAATTCAGATTTAATAAAATGGTTGAATACAAAAGATAAGAGATCAACTGTTTTCGTTTCATTTGGAAGCGAATACTTCTTGTCTGAGGAAGATTTGTTAGAAATTGCTTATGGGTTGGAAAGTAGCAAGGTGAATTTTATATGGCCTTTAAGGTTCGCGAAAGAGGAGGTTGAAATTGAAGAGGTATTACCTAAAGGTTTTCTCAATAGGGTAGGGGATAGAGGAAGGGTTTTCAAAGGATGGGCCCCACAAGCAAAAATCTTGGAGCATTCGAATATTGGTGGCTTTGTAAGTCATTGTGGATGGAGTTCAGTAATGGAAAGCATGAAATACGGTGTTCCAATCATTGCCATGCCCATGCATCTTGATCAACCAATGAATTCTAGGCTTATTGTTGAAGAGGTGGGCATGGCTGTGGAAGTTGTGAGGGACGGGGAGGGGAAGCTTCATTGGAAGGAAGTCGCGGATGTGATCAACCACGTGGTGGTGGACGAGGGTGGTGAACTCGTAAGGGAAAAGGCGAAACATATGAAGGAAATTATTCGTTTCAAAGGAGATGAGGAGATTGATCAAGTTGCTAAGGAACTGGAAATGCTCCTTAATTCTTAGGTTTATAGATACGATGGATGCTTAATTAATTTGTGTCTTCACTTAATTTTATTCTCTATGAATATTAGGATTATTAATCTTACTGTTTGATATATTGGTCTTGAAATATATGTACTTTAATTCTCTAAATATTTAATGTTGAATTGAATGTCCTATATATTTCCTACTTTGTTCTATTTTCCGGTTACATTTGCTTGATGCTTCTTTGTATAATATTAAAATTCGATTAAATTGAATGAGAATATCATCATCGGATAGGTGGACCAACTTCTGCTCCTACTTGTTCCTTTGCTTGAATTGATGTCCTATAAGTGTCCTTTTACTTGTAGTAGTATATGTAAGAAATTGAAAATAAATTTTAGCTATTTGAAACTCTATTTTTTGTTGCATTTATTTTGTACCTGGCTACACCTTTTGTAGAATGACCTTGATCCAAGAGTACTAGACTATTTTAAATTTAATCAAAACTTCATAACTAGGTAACTATTTTAAAAAATAAAAGAAGAATTGTCACTTAATTTTCAGAAAATTTAGAAAATTGTTTTATAGGATAGTTGAAAAACCTTTAATTTATAAGCAGAGTACCCGAGTAAGGGTTCAAATGAATTTTAGAAGAAGGAGTTAGACATTTACGAATTTTAAAACTATTTAGGGCTATATAAACTTATACAAAAAATCTGAAAAAAATTATTGGTTCTTTAAAGGAATCAAGTTTATACAAATTAAATTAATACCAAAGCCAAATTAAATTGGGCACTTAAATTTATTAGGTTTAAATTTCTCATGGATTGAAATACTTATTCTGAATCCATATTATCACATAGATGATAAAATTGTTTGAAATCCTTGTCAACTTATTTCACGTGATTTAACACCAAGAGAAAAAGAAGGAAATAATATAGAAGATCGTCTGATAAATGAACCTCTCCATGGCAACGACAACAACTTTTAGCAGTAATAAATATGCACATTAACAAAGAGTATTAAAGCCTTTTCTGACATTAGTTAATTTCCATTGGATCCAATGTCGCTATAAGCTTTAGTGACATTTACAAAGAGTGCTAATTGTCTCTAAAAGAACATACTTAACGACAATTAAGCTGTTGACGTTAATTAATTATCGCTAAAGATCATTTTTGATGTAGTTCTCGTTTGGAAATTCCACTAAGTTAAATAAAAATTTAACCAAATAAATATTTAGTAATACGAAAATATACGTAAAAAAGACTAATGGTAAGAAAAAGACTTTAAGCCTTAGGCCGAAAAATTTAATATTTGCGATTATCTCACATTATTTTTCTGATCGTCTGACGAGAAGTGGGTCTTCAAAATGCGTTGCGAAATATATTCTAAACCAATTTCTCTTCCTGTATTGAAGAAATGGGCTGGCCGGCGGACTCTATGATAATGTTATGTTGGGCTCTGACCCAACGAGAGATATCACAAAAGGGAATGAAAGAGTCCAGTGAACTCCGCGGGCAAGTTCATATGAGAGATAGAGAAGAAACAAGGAAACTTTCAAAAATGACTATAGTTTGAACTTAATTAGAGATCTATAGCAATAGTTTGCTGAATTATGAATTATAGCTACATGTTTGGGGGAGGAGAGAGGCGAGCTAGATCTCGAAGAGAGAGGCTAGAGAGGTTGAATATATGTTGTATTCATTGTATCACAAATACTATTGATACAACTGATTTATATCAAAAACTATTGTAGTTAGCTACATATTAGGAGAAGAGAGGCGAGTAAAATCGAGAGAGGGAGGAGAGAGGCGAGTGAGATCGAGAGAGGGAGGAGAGAGGTGAGTGAGATCGAGAGAGGGAGGAGAGAGAGAGAGAGAGAGAGGGAGAGAGAGAGAGAGAGAGGGGGCAATGGAAGGAGAGATGTAGGGGAGAGAGGGAGAGAGGGAGAGAGGAGAGAGAATTTTCTATAAAACTCTACATATAGCTACGAAGTGTAATTATTTTAAACTATAGTGATTTATCATAAATACATCACATGTTTGTCTTGTTGTATAATTTTTCCAAGAAACAATCAGTAACAATATTATTGATGATGAGTACTATTGAATAGATGACTAACGAGAAACTAAAATACTTTATTTTATGGTCTTAAACCAATAAAGAGAAAGCAAACAAAATATTCACGTAAGATGATGTGGTAAAATGAGACTTGAATTTAACATTTTTTGGACAACTAACGTTTAATGATAAAGTTGTTATTTCAGTTTCAAAGGTTCTTTTTTTTTTTGTAAAACAGGATATTTATATTAACAATTTAGTATGCATCATTACATGCGAGCGTCCTGTAGCTTAAGGGGGGATTCAACATCATTGTAGTTTTTACATACATTAGGAGCTAACATTGGCTTTTGTAGCCTAACAAAAAATGTTCCTTCCTTGTCTGCTTCTAGCGCTTCTGAGACAAACATCGGAGGAACATCCAAGCACAAAAAGGAGTTATCTTGGACTGTTTTTTATCCTTCCCTTGCTAATGCATCTGCCACTCTATTTATCTCCCTAAACGAGTGGTGAATTGGGGGGCTCCCCAGCCTGCGCAGCAGATCCCTGCAGTCAAGAAGCATGTTAGTGTAAGAAGGGTGATCATTAATTATGATGCAGATTAGTTCCTTGCAATCTATGTTGATTTCTAACGGCATTAGACCTCTAGTTAATGCCAATTTGAGCCCCTGTATTAGTGTTGTTAATTCTGCTCTAATATTGTTTGGTAGATGAAGATTTCCCACGAAGCCTACTATCCATTCTCCTTTAGTGTCTCTTATAACTCCACCTATTCCGCTTTTGCCTGGGTTTCCTATTGAGGATCCATCGATATTCAACTTGTATATAATCAAAATAGAAGTCATTGTCTCATGCATTTGAAACCAAATAATTCAAAGAAAAGAAAGGAGTCAACAAGTATTAAATAAGCATTAATATGTCACGTCGAAAGAGGTGACGGTTCAACATAATACCATATGTTATGTTAAAGGAAGTGATAGTTCAACATAATATAATATGTCACATTGAAGGAGGTGACGATCTAATATAATACATGTAATATGTCATGTTGAAGAAGGTGATGATCCAATATTGTATATATGTCACATTGAAGGAGGTGATGATCCAACAATATAATATACCAAGGTGATGTCTTAATATGTGTAGCGACCCTCTTAGGAGGATGTCACTTGCAAAAAAAACTGATCTACTACTCGTAATGTTTAAAAGGCTAAGTTTATTACTTTTTTTCCAAAACTTACATTTATTCATCTTCCAACAAAAAAGTTGCAGGATGACCTGAGGGAGGTTACAAGGAGTGAATTACTCCTCCCTGCTCAGATATGAAGGATATCAAAATATCCTAGTTGAGATGAAGTAAATGCAAAAGATGGCTTTACAACCAAATGAGCTAGGGAGCAAACATCTGATTTAACAACAATAACCTAGATTACGGGTGTGTTTGGTATGAAGGAAAATGTTTTCCTGGAAAACAAGTAGATTTTTGACTTATTTTCTCATGTTTGGTTGGTGAGTAGAAAATATTTTTCGGAAAAGATTTTTTAGTATTTGATTTATGAATGAAAAATATTTTTGAGAAAATATCTTTAATTTTTACTAGAGAGTATAAAATAATTTTGAATTGAAATTGAAAATATTTTTTAAAAATAAACTTAATTTTTTTTTGGGGGAGGGTGGGGTGGTGGGGAAGGCGCGGGGGTGGGGGGTGCCGGGTAGGGGTGGGGTGAAAAAATAAAAATTTAAAATTGAAAATATTTTTGAAAAACAAACTTTAAATTATTATTGTTTTGGGGGGGGGGGGGTCA